>JAPMOQ010030349.1:2610918-2684596 GCA_026543055.1 Argiope trifasciata | reverse complement strand
CATTAACTTTGCTTCAATGAGAAAAATTAAAATGCAATTGCAAAATTTATAAACAAATATGCCCTGCCTTAATCAGAGGCTTAAACATGTAATCTGGTTATAAAAACTACATAAATAATAAATATGATAGACTAAACTTTTAAAGGAATGTAATATAAAACTTTATACTCTTTACTTCTATTAAAAGTACTCTGAGCGAAGCCTAATCTCAAAAAGCATTTTTTGTTGTTATTTGTTTAGCATTAAAATAGAGCATACAAGATGATAAGAGTTTATATTTACAAACTTTTGTTATGGTATCCTTTAAAGAGATCCGTCATTTGTTTACAAAACATTCCTGTGAAAGCAGGAAAATCTAGAATGCATCACTGAATCCTTTATATATATATATATATAAACTAGATTTATATTTGAAATTTTTTTTGTTAAAATAGTCTGCTATTGCACTAAAATTTAAACTTTCTAATTACAGACTCTTAATAACATTAATGATAATTTTAGATCAGATTTTATCTAACCTGTTAAGAGTGGATATATTTAAACAATTTAAAAGATATTTGAAAATAGTCTAATAGGAGAAGAAATAATCATTTATGATATAAATTTCTGAAATATTTTAAAATACTATGTAACCAAAATATTGTACAGCAATTCCTTCAATAAAACCAGAAAAAAAGAGTAATAACTTCACAAATAGAAAAGATAAAATGGATGAATAACAATATATTGTGTGGGAAATTTTGAACTTATGTACACTAAATAGAAAATAAAGTTTTAAAAATTATGTGAATTTTATCTTTCAATAATATTTAATATACAAAAAATTTTAATTGGGAAATAAAGTTTTCCCACAATTTTTAAAGCAAAATAAAAAAAATATGATGTGTCCTTATTTTTTTAAAATAAGGTAAATCTAAATCGGTAAATGCAGTTTGCTCGCATTTGTGGAAGCAAAATTAAAAATGTCAGTCTTATTATGTGATCTAGTCCAAGAATTTACAGACAACATAAATCATAACTATTTCATTATTATGAAATACC
Source organism: Argiope trifasciata (assembly GCA_026543055.1). NCBI lineage: Eukaryota > Metazoa > Arthropoda > Arachnida > Araneae > Araneidae > Argiope > Argiope trifasciata. Next base: position 2,683,555 of record JAPMOQ010030349.1, on the reverse strand, counting down.
TTTTAGGAACTATTTATTGCTATATTTACATAATCGGAACTATTTATTAATACATTTACATAATATAACAACTTAATTAAGAATGTAAACAAACGATGCCACTGAACAATTCCTTCACAAGCGAATTTTTGTGCATATCAGATATTTTATTAATTTTTTCCTCTAAAATTAATTTATAACATAAAAATATACAGCAAAAAAAAAGAAAGAAAAGAAAACTTATGGATCGGGTGGAAATTATTTAAACACTAGAAATGCTGTGCAATTAAAAGCAATTCCGATGTTACGAAAACAAGTCTAAATGCAACATCGACACTTTAATCCAAGAGCAAAAACTAAATTCTTTAAAAAGCAGAAATCTCAAATACAAAAATTTCTGGACGCACAATTTGTCACTAACAACCTGTTGCATTACTCGCTTAGATGAAGTTTCGCAAAAAATCAATCAAACAGGTAAAATTCCAGGTTTCTGTAGCATATATATTTGAATGAAAGTTCCAGAAAAGAAAAAGCACTTACATAGGATTTGAGGAGTTCCAATAAATATCTGCAAGTCTAGCCGTGGACACCGCCACTGGCATACACTCCAAAACAGCCAGGAGGCAAGATGCAGCAAGTATAATCCATTGCATGTTTTCCAGCGGTACGATCCAGCAAACCAAATGACAAGTGAACCGGAGTTAGAACTACCGTTTTTCAGAATCGTTCGTCCACATCACGTTTTCCAGAATTCACTGATTAAATGAATCAAGTTGAATGATTAACAAGTTTTTTTTTCTACTTTCTGGCCAATAAATTTTCTATTTTTCGGACAATTTGATGCCACACGGCCAGGTCCAAGATCTACGAAGACAGAGAAGCCAGCGTGTCTAGTCGTATGACGGGTTTCGTTTGGACTGAAAGCAAGAGGTTACAGGTTTGCCAAGAGTTCCCCGATGACGAGCTTTCGGTAGTGAAGGCGAAATGATTTTTCGCCAAATCCCGTCTTTTTGATGCCAAACAGGTTTGGAAAGAAAGTCTTCGAACTGTGAAATGCAACAAGTGGACAAAAAATAAGTCCATAAATAAAGCGATAGAATAATTTTCATTTCTGATTCGAATTCTACACAAAATTCTAATTTGCTGTTTTAAAGATTTTTATACAATATTCGATAGTGATTAATTCATTCAACTGCTTTTCACAAATTGATTGAAAATGAAATTAATTTCATTACATCTTTAAATGAGATGATAAATAATACCTTTCATACAAAAAGAAATTCGAAAATAAACTAAACAATAAAATAATTAAAAGTATCTTTTTTTAAATTAAATTATTTTGAATTTTATGCACCATAACTATTAAAAGACTGATAGATTTTCATCCTTTCTTCGAACTATTGAAATAAAAATAGAAACTAAACAAGTAACATTTTAAAAAGAAATTATTTTGCAACATGTGAAACTGTACAATCTCAGAATAAAATTCAAATTAAAACGAATAGTTTATTGGCATCTTAGTAATGGCAAGCAAGAAAAGAAAGCAGAAATTGAATACCGGAGCCTCTTTTTTATGCATTCTTTTTATGTTTATTAATATTAGGTTTTTTTTAATTTCATTTCTTTTGTGATTAATATCTTTTCATAGGAACATCCAAAAGAAAATTGCATTCAATTCTATTTTTGAATATCGATTTAAAAAAGAATTTTTTTAATTACATTGAAAACTACAAAAGAAAACGGCTTTTTATAACCCTGAACAACTGAAGGAAATGTGGATATAATCTTACTTATTGAAAACATTAATTTGTGATTCATCAATTTCATTGGATATTTTAATTTTTAATCTTTAAACTTAAAATCTCCAGTGAAATATGTTCCACTATTTATATATTTCTCTTTAAATCCATTTTCGTTCAGAATGTATAAGTTCGTATTCTTTGTCGATGACCGAAAAAGATATATTGGAATGAAATAAATTATGCATTAATGCGTGATGATTTTTAAAACGCGTTATCATCTGAATTTACGCCATGTTTGTTTTCGAGGGAAGAAATATTATTTAAAACGATGCATTCTTGATAGATTTCATTGCCTATTCTTTCCAGATACTTATTGTCCATTATTATTTTACATCGGCATCATTTTGAATCACAACATTCATCTTTAATTAAACTGGAAAGTCTTGCAAAGCTGTCTGAACCGTGAAATTCGCTCAAACGGATCGCAACAAACAGATCAACTGATAGAACCGGCGGGATAATTTATCTATTGGCAGTAGCAATAAGGTGCCAATTGAGGTAATCCCACTGAGTAGAAGGTGATGCGCGCAGGAACCAGCGCCCTCCGGGGAATCTAACTCTTAGCCAATTGGAGGCCGTCGTTCTTTCACTTTTGTTGACCATACGTGAAGACGCGGAGAACATGACAGACCGAGGAGGAAAATAAAATTCAGGTTTTCGGAAATAACAGAGAGGAGAATCGACAGAGATTATTTTTTTGTGTGTTAATTAATTGAACTTGCTTGCAAGTGTACTTTCGTTTTTATTTAGTAACAGTTTCGTTGCTTTAGAGTATGGATGTTTCAATCAAATTGAGGGGGAAAAACTATCACACTTAAGTGCGAAAACTAGGACAATTAAAGCGCTCAGTCTGTAACACCCGTGGGCACCATGTTATGTCATCATCTAATTAATATATGAATAACATAGATGAGAAACATAGTTTTTTAAACTCATCTTTGAAAGATAATTGTTTATAAAGATTTCTTGATCGATATTTTAAATGAATTGTGCATATGTGGGTTATTGTTGGAATCAGCTTGAGGTAAATTACTGTCTTTGTTATACTTGGTTTGAAATGCAAATAAACGTTGCAGCATTATACCACTCATATATAGCCATGCGCTCGCAATCTGGTAATATTTTTGTTTTATAATCCTTATTGAAGAAAATTGATTATTCTTGCTTATTTTGTTTTATCAGCAAACGAACGTTATTATTTTTGTGAATTTTAAAGCATATTTTTAATAATTACCCTAATTCGGGGTTGTTGGGGGGGTTGTTTTTTTTTTGCACCTTTTTTGTTGTTGTTGAATTTTGGGGGAAGTCCACAAGATTGTCATTGTTGAGGTAAGAATTATTTAAGACTTAGATATATAATCTATACTTATAATAAAGCTCTGTGTGTGTGTGTGTGTGTGTGTGTGTGTGTGTGTGTGTGTGTGTGTGTGTGTGTGTGTGTGTGTGTGTGTGTGTGTGTGTGTGTGTGCGCGTGCGTGCGTGCGTGCGTGCTAGAGGCCAGACCGTTGGTCCTACAGTTACCAAATTTGATACATGTATACCTTGGAGGTCGGGAATGTGCACCTCGGAGCCCTTTTTCCGAATTTTTAATTAGAATCTGAATTAATTAAAATTTAAGCGAAATTTCGACGTTTTTCCGCTATAACTTCCGCAAATATTATCATACAAACATGATTGTTACATCAATTTAAAGATTAAAAAAACTTGCTTTCTAATGGTATCAGTGCTTTAATGTATAACTTAAGCTTCTATTTTTAACGAATTTTTAAAGAAATATTTTAACCATGTTTTTTTTAGGCACGTGACAGGATAAAATAAAAGAAAATAATGACGGAAGTTCAAATAAAAAAAAAACAACTATCATCGTAAATCAAGTCTAAAGAAATGCAACTTTTAGCACGTGACTGGATAAAATAAAAGAAACATAAAATGTGATATTTTCTAAAAAAATAAATGCAAGGCAAAGAATTCTATCATCGTAATGTATGAATTCTATGTAATATCTAAATCATTTATTCAACAAATCTTTTTTATTTCTGGTAAACCTGATTGAATTTAGACAGGATATGCATTGAAATCCCGACTTAATGGCATATATCTATAATCGTTTGCAATATCTGTATCATTAATTCAATAATTTTTTCCATTAAAAAATGTGATAGTTTCTAAAAAATAAATGCAAAACCAAGGTTTCTATAATCGTTTGCAACATCTAAATCATTTATTCAATATTTTTTTTTTTTCCTCTTTCGCTTTCTTTAAAAAAACATATTTGATATTTTTGCAACATCACAGAAAAAAATATTTTTCATTTCAGGCCAATCAATGCCTGGAGTTACTTCAAGGCTAATGAATATGTGACTGAATTGAAAATTTTAGAACGCATTACTCATGGCGAACCAGCTGGTCACCAAAGGCGGCTAGTATAATAATAAACTTGCGTTCTAAAAAAAAAAAAAGAAACATAGTTGTAATTTATGTTTTTTTTTTTTCCTTGCATACAAGGCACGAATTACATTTGGTGTCGTATCATCTATTAAGTAGTAAAAGTAGGCTATCATAACAATTATTTCAAAAAATTTATTGCTTTTTCACAAGATTTCTCATTTTCTAAAAAGAAATCTGGGTAATCATACACAGTAGAAGATTTTTTTTTAATTAGGCCCTTCTTAATAACATTTTACCTTCTTATTTTTGTTGCGGGGTCGCGGTAGCCTGGTTGTAGAGCGTCAGTCTCGTAACTGAAAGGTCGCGGGTTCTGTCCTCGTCTTGGCCAAAGACCGCCGTGTTGGCTAATGGCAGTTGGGGCACGTTAAATATGTCGAGACTGCAAAGTCTTCCAAGTTCCCATAACAAAACGATACCTCTGGGGGTGCTGAATCAGGGATGAGTCGGTCTCTGATTTGGATCTAAAATTCCGACTTACTGATGGATGAATGAGTGTATGAATGAATTCGACCACCCCCTAAAAAGGGTTGTGTCGTGTGTGTGAGCTAGAAGTCAGACTTCTGCCCTCTGGGTGCTCAGGGGTCTTTACCCTCAGAAGCTACTGCACCCCCTTTCCGTGAGAAACACGACAACAACGACATTTTTGTTGCAAAAAATTTTTCTTGATGTTTTCCTTTGGATTTGAACAATTCCGCTCTGTTTTCCGTGACAATTGAAATATCAGAAGTTGAAACTTTTTTTTTTTTTTTGTATATCCACTTTTTTCATCTACTTTGAAGTCAAATGGATATATACTTTGAGCGCATTTCCTAGATTGCCGCAAGTAACTGTAATTCTAATTCATTATGTCTCTAACTAAAGCAAAATATGAGGATGAAATGACAAAAATCATAATCCCCATGTGACTCTTATTCTCGCTATGACATTGCCATTTCTTTCTTGATCAATTATTATTGTTCGCCCCATGTCTTTTAAATTCAATATGTGAGGAAAGAAAAGCAATCCTGTTCACAATATATTATTTCAAATTTTCGCTATTTCTCTCTTATTTTAAATCATTTATTTCGCTCAAAATAAGTTTCTTTTAAAAAGGAACATGAACCTCATTTAGAACAAATTTTAGTACAGACCCCCGCTACAACAGCTCTAGTGTAGCTGGAGTAATTTGTTCCTGGTAAACAATAACTGTTTTTCCTTTTCAATCAGCGTTTACACGAGGTCAACTATTGTGGGCAACAGCTGACCTCGTGTGGATGCTGCTTCATTCTTCAACTTCTGCCATTATTAACGCAGTAATTTAAGTAAAAATATATCCTACTCGAGATGCTACCCTACCTTTAAATTTCTGCCCATAGCATCTATACCTTCTCTTTTTCAATTCTCTCTATGGAATTAATAGCTTTCCTAGGTTAATTATGAAAGAGACAAATTAAATAAGTGTTAAATCTTGTTTATTCGGTACTGTTAATAATTCAGAAATTTCAATGTCCAAGGTTTAATTCTTGTAATTTAGATTAAGTAGAAATAAATCTTCACTTTTTAAAATATCATTTTCAATATTTCCTAGCTCATTTGGTACCTTTAATAACGAGTAAATATATGCATAAATGCTTATAACCATAACGTTATCAGAAATGCTCTTATGCGGAAATGTTATGAGATTCAGTAGTTACCTATTTACGATAACAAGAAATGTATAACAACCTCAGTCCACTTCCTGGATCTGCATAAAGAAACATACACAATCACTGAGAGCGTGGGAAAACATAAATCAATTTCCTTCTAATGTAATTAGTAATTATGGGACAGCAAATTTATCGTGTAATTACCTGGAAGTTGAGGTAAGATGGACGAAATAATGACTGGATTCAATCGGTAAGATGCTGTCATTCTACAGATGAAGATTATCATCTTTTGATACAATGACTTAATATTGAAGGTTGGGGGGTTCTGTATAATATGGCTTATTAACGCTGGAAATTAATGGGAATTCGACAGTCTTCAAAATATTGTCAGGTAATTTTAATGCGTTATAGAAATTTCTATAAACAAAAAGTTCTTTATAATTGTCATTTGCGTATTTTTGATGCATTTCATTTCGTACTGGTTTTAAAACAAATCTGAAGGATTAGTAATGAGCCTTTTGAGCGAAGGACTTAGATTTAACAAAATGTTATGTTTAAAAATCGAGTATAATTTTTTGGAAAATTTTATTGGTCCTGATAATCAAATGAAAGCCTTCAATATAAATAAATTGTTTATTAAAAAAAAACTTTTTTTAACTAAAATTCGATGCAAATAATTAATTCGAAATTTATTCTGGAATAGAAGTTTTTGAAAAAAATTTATTATAAAGAAATGTTATCCAGTAAAATGATTTAAATAATAAAGACATTTCGTTTACTATTTAAAGCATATCTACTGATTAAAATATTGCTAGTTCGAATTTGAGTCTTGACATTTTAATTACGGACTGGAAAAGAAATGCTATGTAACATTTTTGTCAGTAGAATGTCTGTGCCACATACAGTTCACTCATTAATTCTTTCATATGGGCGAACGTTAGTTAAAAAATATCAATCTTTGCCGAAATTGTAGATGCCGATCTTTGTTTTTTTCTCTCTCTGTGTGTGTGGGAATAATCATTAGAAGTTAATACATAAGTACCATGAAATCAGATATGCATTTTAAATAGCTTATTTTCGATTGATCGAACCCACTCACAGAACTTAAATTGTAGTTATAAAATTTCATAACAAAGATCATTTTCTTAAGTTACTGCGTTTCAGAGCAATTACATTTATATGCCGTAAGAAGGTCAATCTTTTCCCACATATGTTCCAAATTCAAACGGATAACGAGTTTTTTAAATGATAAACTTGTGTACTAAATTTTATCCACTGTTATATACGTTTTATAGTTATTGTGTTCACTTGCACTAACTCCAATAGCAAGAAAATTAATTTAGATCTACATCCGATATCAAATTTCGACTGTCTGGTTCAGAAAATTTTCAAATTATCGCTTTTACCAACAGAAATGATTCCAAAACACGTGTTTCTCGGATTCAAGGAGTTCTGAAATATAAATATTCATCAAATACTCGATTTTGTATTTTCAAGCAATACATGTAATGTTTCGCATTCTAGAAAATAAAAATGTACTTTGCATCTTCGAAATTTTTGAAAATTTCAGCGTGTAAGTTTTTTTTTATGGAATTCAATAGAATTATTTATGATACCCATTTTCAAAATACCATAAGTAATTAGCATCAATTGCATAATTGTCAAGTACCCTGACGCAGATTAAAACTGTTGGTAATAAGAAAATACGAGACTAAATAGCTCAGGAAAAGATTGCATACAATATGTGCTCTTGTAATTTTTTCCTTAAATTTAAACAAATATTCATTTATTGCAGATTGATTATTTTCTGATAAAATACACTGATAATTCACTCAAACTCCAATAAAATTCACTAATACCTTATTTATCGTAGATCTTATTTATTGTAGACTTTGTGCAAAATGGAAGATCACAATAAAAAAAGGGGTATTTCATAGTCATTTAATAAGACATCAAAACATTTGATAACATTCACTGTTTAGTCCGTATAAGTTATCTCTTTATGCTCAAATACGTATGACAGGTGGAAAAAAAGTCATTATACAAAAGATCTTGATAGTAAAAGTCCAAATAAGTAACACACCCATCAACAAGAAGTGAGCAGAACGTATAAAATTTTATATTTGCCATTTACATTAAACAAACGCACAAGCACTAAACTTACTCTTTCATGGGATTTATTTCACCCCAATTCAAATAGAACAGCCACAAAGACCACCCAGACAAATCTATTGCCTACTTTGCTCGATAGAAAGTTTACTATGCATGTTCTCTGAAAACCTCATTCAACTTCTCTCTAAGTTTTATGGCCCTAGTGTGAATTGGTAAGAATGCGTTGGGCCGGTGCTAGATAGCTTCAGGAAATGAGATCGTTTCATGGGGAAAGAAGGGGGCGTCTGGGAGTGCTGTTAGGGGTTTTCTCACGCGTGCAAAAGACCAACTAATTGATTGATGGGCGCAATCTGATCGCGAATACCTACTCGTTGAGCTCTGATATGCAGATAGCATGGGACAGAGATAACAATTGGGACAAAATTAGCTTTTTTATGGTTAGTTGTAACTACAGACAGAAATAGTTAAAAATTTCTATGCTTTTTCCCAGAGTGTCGTTTTACATCACGTAAAATGTTAGATAGCGGATATGTGAATAATGAATAGCCTTAGAACTTTGCAAAATAGATATACGTAATGAGAAAAAAAAATGTGAAGATAGCTATAATCTTTTATTATGTATTTTCCCCCGATTAAAAATTATAAATGAAGAATTGCAAGTGGGTAAAAAAGTAGGGTACCCTAATATACAATTAAAGCTATGATGTCAAGAAATGATTTGATAGTCAATGTAATTATAGAGCACAGTCTCTGAACTTTAAAATTAACAATATTTATTAAAACCGAGCTAATAAGAAATTATTTGGCAGTCAATGCAGAGCAGAGGAACACATTAGTCCCAGTGAATGAAATATTTCTACAATTTAAAGCATACTTTAAGTACAGATAAATTGATTTAAAGTACAAAATAAAAAAAAAAATGGAAATAATTGTTATTTAAGTCATACGATTCATCGTTCAGGAGCATCCATTAACCGCTGAATGATGACGGGATTAGTTAAAAATTATTGTATAATTATGATTTAGGAAAATTAGATTATCTCAAGCCTTTATAAAAAAAAGACGAAAATCCGCTGAACGTCAAATGCAATAAATTAAAAATAATACGGGCAAAAATGCAAGACTTATAGTAAAATACATTTCTTCTTTTTAAAAACTGAATCACTGTAATTATATTATTGCTCCTACAGCCATTATTGAGTTTGTAATTGAATCTCCGTCCACATTTAATTACAAGTCACGACAATAGTACTAGGAGGCTTCCAGGTTTGTTTGTTTTTTATTATCTTTTTTATTTAGTAAATAATTCTTTGCGTTGTGAAAAATTTTGCATGTATTTATCATTGACAAGTTTTTATCTGCTTTGAAGAAGCTCAACATAAAAAGGAAAAACCATTTCATTCATATTCCATGGGCAGCGTTAGTAGGCCGAGAGTTTCAAACTAATAATGCTTAAAAATAATTCAATATTTAATAATTCAATTGTATGTATACTTTAAATAGGAACAGGCAAACAAAATTTATTTGTTTTCCCTTAAATTTTGAGTTTGCCTTACGTAACCAAATTTAAATGTTAAAGGTTCTTTCGAGATAATGATATTTCTTGATGATAATTTATTTAATTCCTTAAATTATGTTTGAATAATTGAAGATAATTACGGTCGAGTAATTCTTGTAGATAATTTGCTTAGCATATCACTGACCAATATGCGAAGAAGAATTAGATTTGAAGAATTTTCCGTGATAATTTTTTTTACCAAAAATAAATATCATCATCATTATTATTTTGTTATACCTCGGTAGGAAAATGAGATCAAGTGCAAATAAAAGATAAAGCAAATAATTTTAGAGAAAAACTTATAGATTCTTTGATGTAGGAATGATTCCTGTCTCTCATTCCCGATTGTGGCTCTTAATCTTAGAGTCTTGTTTTATCTCCTAGATAATAAATTAGCGTTTTGTGTAGTTTCAGTATTAGCCTCTCACTTTAAACTAGTGTTACTGTATTATCACGAATTGAGAATTGTTTTAAAAGCGTTTATCTGGACTTTGATCAAGATAGCTTTATTGATCTCAACAGTAAGCAACTTTGTTTGGTGGCCATAACTCATTGTTTTCTGTCAAAATAAGCAATAAAGCATCATAAGTTTGTCCAATGATGTAATGTTCCGGCGCCTTCGACGAAAACAGCTTACCCTCATCGAGTCGGTTCAGACAACCGACGTGAAAGCTTTCTAGGGAGGATTTGTAAACAGATAGCCTCTTTCAGCATCTTTGCCGCGTTTTATGTTCGGTAGCTTCCATCTCAGTGGAGAACAGATGATAACATGCTGTACAGTTCAACTCTCTTCACTTATCAAGACGAAACAGTGCGTAAAATAAGGGGAAATTTTTTTAAGTCCGCTGTAACAGCACATGACTCACTGCAAAATGCAAAAAGACACGTCTCTCTCCCCCAACCACTAAAAAAAGAACCCCGGATGCTGCAGCACCGTCGAGAAAACCATTTGACCTAAGGGATAAACAAGTCAAGGTCAAACGGCCTTATAGGCGATAGCTGGCCTGGAGACGAGGCTCATATAATTTTATGACCAGGGCTGTGGATTGTTCCCGTCGCACACTTTCAACGGGAAATTGCAATATATACCAGACCTTTCCTCCTCTCCCTCCGGTTTTTATTAGTTTTTTCTTAATGTTTTATCTCTGTCTGTTGAGTGAGCGTGGGGGCAACCAGAGGGGAGGGCCCATTTAGTCTGAGAGGGATTTCAAAAGAGAAATAAGGGTGGATGGCCCGAAAGAAGAATTGTCCTTTGAGCGGGAAGACTTCTTTTGTGATGAGGCAATAGGGTCCACGTCCCATACCTCACAGTAAAATAGCTTTGTTGGGTAAACAGGTGAAGTTGGCTTCTATTGCAACAAAAGAGACTGCAGACCCTAATGCTATAATCTGATACGTATCCTGCAAATACTTGTTATTAACCGACCAAGACGAGGTCTCCAGAAAACTCGGGAAATTAAAAGACGATCTATTCATGCATTGCTCATCTCTTCGAGATGTCTGGAAGAGATGATTCGAAAGGTTGAACCATCTTTTGTAGACATTCCTTTGAAATTTAGTTTGAGAATACAAGCTAATTGTTCATTTGTTCAAATTTTCTATTTTTCTTTCTTTCACCCAAACAATTAGATTATTTTCTTTAGATTATTACTTGTGCAAGATTACTATCATATAAATAATAAAGAATCTAATTCCTGCAATAAATGAAATGTGGACAGATTTTAGATTTGTGCTGAATTTAATTAATACAATTTGTTTTCTAACTAATATTTATCCGTATAAAACAAAAAAAAGTATTCGTTAATATTTACAAACATTCTCTAGACTTTTATTCTATTTTCTTCTGATTAATATAGATATGATTAGAAAATCGAAAATTCGTTGCTATATTACTGGTGGAAAATGCTTTTGCTATGTTTGTTTAATTAGTCAAATTAGTTTGATTTGGTTTTGTGTGGCTTGTTGACGCAAGAACCATATTTGGTTATACTGCGCCTATAAAATGGTATGCACAGCAGAAAGAAGATAACAAAAGACAGTTCTTTGCTGTTCAATTCCAGTTGATTTCATAGAGCTATATGTGCTAAATGTCATCGTATTGTAACAAATTTGGATTGTGGAAATAACGATGACTGCGGAGGTGAGATGAATGCAAGTGGTTCTGTGGGATGGTATAATTCTTTCCCCCACATTATTTCTCTTTAAAAAGCGATATCAGGGCATCCTCTGAGATTGACTCTCTCGGCTTTTATACTTCACCCGATTCTACATTATTGATTGACTGACACAAAATCTTATTATTGCTTACTTGCATACATGTGTGTGTGTTTGGTTTGCTTTAGTTATATTAACGTCCCGTTTTAAAGCAACAGTAGGGCTATTTTGGGACGGATCTCGCAATTTTGAAGCGAAGCCAGATGACGAGAATGACACCTGAGATTGCACCCCCCTCTCTTCTCACCACCAGCAGGAGGAGGATGTTTGGCCTGGTGGATTTAATGGGCAACAGACCTCCTTACAGACGGCTCTTCTGTGGAATCGGGTCTCGAATCAGAAACCCTACGGCTCACAAGCGAAGAGCTTACCACCAGGCATGTGTGTATGTTATAAGCCATCTTGTACTATTTGATTTGATACAGTGAAATAGAAATATTATTATTTTGTCAGAATTACCTGCAATTTTGTCTGAAAATCCAGCAAATATTTACTTACAATACGGGGATTTTATTTCATTTATTTTATCAGACGATAGTGGAAAAAATATTTAAACAGAAGCAAGTTATATGAGTCAGATAACAACACAGCAATTTCCCATCGAAAAAAATTATAATTTTGCCTTTGTTGCAACATAACCCTGATGGTTGTCTCACGTCGGTTTACGATTCAGCTATAAATGCCGGATTTTTTAGATAATCTTTTGTTTACGGTCTCTTCAACAAACAACCCTAAGATGATAATTAAAAAGAAAGGTAAATAAACTATTCAAAAGTAGAATTTCATTTCTTAACATGATATGCATTCTGCTGTCAAAAAGTATCCTCAAGTTATATCCAAATTAAAATTCACCTCCATGCCGCTGGCAATCAACCACCAAAAATGGTAAATACCATATCCAACACGTCAAGAACTAAAATGAGAACACTTTGCAGGAGATCCGCTTGTTAACTTTTCTTAAAGTCATTCGCCTCTCTCTCTCTGTCACTATTTCTATCAGGAAATACCTCAAAAGCAGGACACACGTTCAGCTGACGAAGAAAACCATTGTGATATGGCAGTGCTTTGAAAAATCTGTCCTTCATGCCGAGCTTTAACACCTCTAAGTACAACATTTTTGCGAACAGGGGTCAGTATTGGATGGAGGTTAAGTGCTGAAGATTGTCGCGATCTTAGACGGTAAAAGCTCCAGAAGAAAAAAAAATATATTTATCAAGTTTTCTTTACCTTCTAAGGTTTTATTCAGCTATCGCGCGCACTTTAAAAGCATGCAGATAAGAATGATGGAAACAAGTTGGGTGTGTGAGCCTGTCCCCGTGGTGCTAATCTGAAAGTTTAGGGGCCATATTCAGGAGCTGTCACTAGAAAAGCTAATACTTCAATTTTATAATCATCTTTTCCTGAAGATACCTTTAAATGCCTGAAATATTTGTAAATTGAGTTAAACTGAATGATAGTTTTTGAATACAATTCAGAGAAGCCAAACTTGCTAACTAAATTATCTCTTGCTTGTTGTAAAGAATTATTTACTAATAACTATTACTTACCTAAAAAAATCCACTTTATTACTTTTTCTGAAATTCCTCGAATGCTAAACTGACTAATTATAATTTAAACTATGCTACATGCTCAGATTGGAAAGTGATTTAAGTACAATACAAAGGATTTACATCCTTTATACTGTACAACATAGCACGTAAAAGTACCAGTATATAATCTTCTGCATAGTAAACGATATAAATCTTTCAATAATATACTTGGATTATTTTTCCCCTCTGATTTTAATTAAAGAAAAATTGATTATAGGGAACACAAAATTAACTTTTTTTAGTCAGTCGTGATAGAGAGCATTAAGGAAAATTTTGAGGATAATATAAAAATTTTCTTCATTGTTGGCAATATTATTTAATGATTGATGTGAAATTTTATTAAGAATTCATAAAAATTTAAGTGGAAATAATTTTTTTAATGTAATGACAAGTTGTCACTTTGATGAAAAGAAAATAATAATAATGTCTGAACATATATGGTTAAAAGTATTCAAATATTCGTGACTAAATTACTTTTAAATTTTCATCCAGCAATAAAAATTAATTCTTAAGATAAATGAAGTTTAGCAAGCAAGTTTGGCACAATAATTAGAGAGCTATGTCAAATTTTGAGTACTAACAATCGACTTTATACAAAAAGTGTGTATTATATTGTCTGCGAATTTATTTTCTACTTACCGGAATTAATTATCTATAAGTAACAAAGATGAGTATATGTGTGGGCATGCGTGTTTAAATTCAGCCGGCCAACACACATATACAGATGTGTTATGCTGTTTTTTGCATCTTCTTCGCCATATAGTTCTATAATTGTATCTTTTCTCCCTTTAGTGCTTATTCTCAAATAAACAGATAATGGTAAATAAATATATTCATTTATGTAAAATTGTAGGATCCTTCCTTTATTTGTGAAGATTTTATGTTTTATTGAAGGAGTTTGTATTTTCTTTGTCATGCAGCATTGTATTCATTTCTCACCTCTTTTATTCATTTTCAAACACAGAAACACATAAAAAAAAAACCAGTGTGACAAAGCAGAAAAGAGAACAGTCCCACTAATTTATTTTATTTTCAATGTCTAGTTTTATTCGAAATTTCTTATTCTACCTCAGAATACAAACAACCTTTTTTCTCTTAATTCGAAAATTTGCTCTAATTTTTTTTTAATTTCAAAAAACAAGAAATTTTTATTCTTATTAATTCCAAAATTTCTTATTTTGACGCGGAATTCAAGCAGCCTAGTCTCATTCCAATCTCTTTATTTGGGAAATTGCTCTAATTTTCAAAAATGATTGAATTTAGCAAACCTGAAATTTCCATTCCTCATATTTTCGCTGAAAGAAAAATGATGCACGCCATTGCATTGTATCAACTATGCCACACGATACGTATAACATTCAGAAATCAATTTACTTGAGTTTCTGTTTAGCTACCATTTTACTTATCAGACATATCAAAATATTATACTCATTAGTGACAAACCTGATCGTGAGAACCATTTGTATGAAAGGAAACTAAAAAACTCCTGCAGGAAGAAGACATTTAAAACAAGGGGGAAGGGGGATGACAAGCGGCACTCTAAAAAGCTAGATACCAGAGGAAGGCATTTGTCTGTTTTTACAGTTAGGCTAATAGCAGCCCTCTCAGCTAGACGGTCTTCCTTTTGTCGCCTATGCAGCCTCATTGCTGATTACAAAGTGATTCCGACCAAAGATTCTACTCTAGATATTCAGGGAGGGGAAGTGTTCCTCCCTACTCCTCCACTCCCTTTTGTTTGATTTACAGCTCGAAGGAAAAGGGGGGGGGAGGAGATAAGGTGGCAAGCAAATGAAAAACGTTTCCATTCATTCGGCTAAAAGGGAATGGTCTTGAACGAAATTTCGGTTTTTTTGAATCAAAGGTTCTGCGAAAAATCCACTAAATAGATGTGTTAGAATTGGCGGGGTTGCATTTTCATTTCATTTTAATGATTGTAGTAGATGTGTTGCTGTAATGTGAGGATATGCAAATAATAGTCTTTGCAAGTAAATGGTTTCGGAGAATTTTGACTGAAAATCTTTTCGAGTCTAGTCAATGCTCTTTTTTTTTATATCCAAGAATCATTTTGATTCATCTCCAGATTGCTGGGTCTGTAAGCATTATAGTACTGATCGAATTGTGGAATTTTTCCATTTCGCAACTTTTTTTCTTACGCTTCAAAGAATGTTGTTTCGCTAGAGTTCGCTAGACTGTTTGACAATTATTTTAAAGAAATTCATTCACTTTATCAATTAAAGTCGAAACGATTTAATAGCAAGTACGTACAAGGAAAATATCGACACATATTTCCTGATCCAACCCCCAACCCCCCTTTTTAATATAGTTAATTTAACACGCGCTCTGTAAAACTGCTGAATTCAGCAATTTCTCACGTTTTGACTGAAGGGATAGAATTCCTTAATGTTTTCAACAATCTTTAAAAGATACCTAAATTTCGCCTTCCTAAGTCTGCAAGTGACAAAGAAATCCCTATCACAATCTCACAGTAAAAAACACTAAAGAGAAACGTTGGTTTCTTTTTCTTTTCTTTCTTTCTTTCTTTCTTTTCTTTTTTTTTTTTTTTTTTTGCTTTAACATTAATATTTTTTAATGTGTTGATTTCTTTATCTGTGAATATTAAATACAGCATTAAGAATCGAATTAAATTCTTTGAATATATTTCCACTGGTATTTTGACAAAGTAAACTCAACGTTTTACTTTGGAATTCTTTGAATATTTAAAAGAAGGTGGAATTACTTCTACAAGTCTTTTTGCAGCATGGATCAAATAATTTATCTTCGACAGATTCATCAAAATCGTCCAAACAGCATCTTAATATATGATACGTGACTTTAAATGCCTTAACCTTTTCTTAACTTCATTGTGAAACGTGAATTACTGCACAGATCTTAAAAATGGAATTAAAGCCGATGAATGCAAATGGTTGCAATGCAGATTAACATTAAGGAGGGGAAATTTGTCATCTTGGTGCATTCGTTTAAATTAAGAATCAAATATTCTTAGATTTCCAATAAACAACTTAAGCTTCCACATTTCAAGCATCAAAGCATTCGAATTCCTCTCGATATTTGTTCCTCCTAATGAGAATAAGAAGAAGGCATTCCTGCTAATTTCGGAAGTTGAGTTGAGTAGATGAAGACATGGGGTTAATCAAGTCGAGGATCTTCGGTTCTAATTAGAGGGATTGAATTTTAACGATATTAATTAAATATGTAGGAAGAGAAAAAACAAGCATTTTCAAATCTCATTGTGGATGGAATTTCTGTAATTAAACTCTACATTCTTCAGGTGAACATAGTTTTGCACTTTTGCATTGTTTTCAAGTCTTTTGGAGTCAGCAGTTTAATGCGATATGGATGGTATTTCGATCCGACTAAGAAAAATGTGAACTTTATAAATATTGTGGAATTTTATGGTCAAGTACTTGAATCTGCAATGAAGCAATTTGTTTTGATTTTTCAAGCTCTTTAGCATCCACAGTACTGCACATGGTAATTTGATGTGCCGGAATGAATAGATAATGATATTTTGTGATTCTCAAATATATAGGGTATAACATATTTTGTAATTTAAAATATAAATTTCATTAATATAACTTAACAGCTATGGAAAACAAATGTCGTTTAATGAAGGCGTTGTGTGCACATGCGATCGATTTGTGTCAAATAAACGTTTTAAGATAAAATGTCGGGAAGCAATGAGTGGCATGATCTAAACTGAATACCTTCCAGCTGTATGAAAGTAAGTGTTTTTGCCCATTATTTTTCTCAAAGGATGAAAGAAAATTAGATATATGTCGCTGCTTGACATTCTATTACACAGATAGTTTACCAATCATAAATTGCCTGTGTGCATTGGTAAATATTTTGAACATTAATTTTGGGTTGTATCTAAACAATAAATATTTATAATTATTATTTCAATTATTGAAGCCAAATTTAATTAATGGCTGAGAGCACCAAAAGGATTAGGGTTAGGAAAGGAAATTTTTTTGGAAATAAAAACAGATATACTTGATCACAAAAACGTGAACTTTGAACAAGCATCCGATGTCCTTTGGGAAATTCGGAATGACAAAGGCCTCATGGAAAAGGCAAAACATTCCTTCAGGTCAATTTAAGAAATTAAGTATAATAGATTTTCCTAAAACTATTAATTACTTAAGATTTAAAAAGTACTTTTACACCCAATATAATCGCTTAATATTTGAACTGCGCTTTTTCGCTATGGCTACTTTAATGACACCGTAATAAAATGTTTGATAAATTTTCCTTCTTAAAATATTTTCGTAAAATCGTAATAATTCTATTCTACTTTTTTGTTCGCTCAAACCAAAGTGACTAATTTGATATTGATAATGTGAAAAATTTCAGTATTAACTTGCTACATCGATGCTAACATGTGAATTTCAGAACATAATATTGCTAAATATTTCAATAATATTATTAACAAGCTAAAATCTTCATTTATAAATTCTAATTTCCATTTATATGCCTATCAATAAGAAGATTAATTTGAACACTATACGCTGAATGTTTTATGTAATTTATTAGAATAGAGCAGACCCTACTACATTTTAGTATTATTTCTATGTTCAGAAAAAACGCATTTGATATCGGTGAAAACTACAATTGGAAAGAATTTGTTTTTCAATAAAAAAATCCTCATTCTGCTAACCATTTAAACAAATTATATACAGAAAACTTCAAAGACGAAATAATTTCTGAAATCTTTAAATTTTTTTTCTCTTCAAACTATGAAATTTCTTTGCGTATCCATTTCGTTTCTTCGCATCCGTGCCTTTAATGCAATACATATCAATTTCAATGAATCTTCTCCCAGAGTTCTCTATCCTAATATTTACAAATCTGCTCAAAGAGCATTGGAACCTTTGAAGAAAATGTCATCCTCCGATCTAAAAATTCCACATAAAACAAATCTCAAAGCAAAACATCCATTAAAAGCAATAATGAAAAGAAAAAAAAAATCCCCATTCATCCGATCTATATTAACCTTTGAAGTGTATTTGAACAAAGATTTCCCTACATTTGTATTTGAATCTGGTTCATTCGCTCGCTCCGAGAAGTAAAATCACACCAAGATAGTTGACGAGAAAATTATCATCTCGCCTCTTACCAAAATCAGAAATGTCGCCAGTGAGTTTTTTTTCTTTCTTTCTTTTTCGCTTTTATTTCTTTAAAATTGCGCCGGATAATGAAATGTTTGACGACAAATGCGCTGAGTGAAGGGTAAGGTATTGGACTCCAATTATTTTCCGTCTTTGACTGTCAGATTTCTTTAATCATCGTTTCAATTTTCGTCTGCAGAAGATTTATTTTCGTTCGAACACCTTTTCTTTCACGGGAGGGGGGACATATTTTTTTCCTTCTGTGTTCTCTCCTTGAATAAATTTACTTTTGTTGCAGTGTGTGTTTAGCTCCCTTTTAGAAAAAATATTAAAAAGGAAAAAAATCGAAAATTGGCGAATTAAATTTCGAAGAATCGTACCAGTAACAATGGCAACCTGTTGATGATAAATATCATCCTTAATTTCTCAGCATATTTCTTACCTTTTATTAATTTTTAATGAGATGTTTTCCCCATCACGTATAAAATTCTACGAATATTAACTTATATATATATATATACAAAAAAAAAATGTGTGATGAATTGAGAATACTTTAAAAAAATTAAATGAAAAATGGTTTTTTTTTTTCTCTTTTTTTCCCCACGATACGACTTTTTACATGCTATATTTCTAATATATTTAATTTTTGAATTTTGTTAGAACTGAAATTAAAATTTTTGATGAATTAAAATGATTTTTATTTCATTAATTATTTAAATGGATTAAAATAGTTTAAATTTTTATTATAACCTTTCATCTTCTTAAACTTCTATTTTTAGAATTTTCATGCCATTATCTTTCTATCAATTAACGAATACTATATTATTCTTTGTGTAACAAAATAAATTTAAAATATAATCTTTGTTTTTTCTTTAACTAAGAATTAATTTTTTAGAATGGATATATATATATTCGAAAATTTGTATACCTGCGGTTTTGAAAATATACAGTGAAACTAATAATAATAATAATCGATTGTACAATTTATTCGTTTAAATAGGGACAAAATAGCGAATTTTTGAGATGAAAGTTTAAAAAGCTTATCAAGTTTGTCTTCTGTGCATCGCTTTTTCTAAAGAAACCACATGTGGAAAATAAGATACTTTAATAATAAAGAATTTTATTTTCTTTTTAAAAACCAGTTGCAAAAAAATAAAATTTAAAATAATGTCTTTTTATACTAACACATTCTTTTTTCCCATTAAAACTTTTTTCATTGCAATCCGAAAAGAATTTTTTAAACTATCTTAAATTAAAAATTTTGCAAAAAAAAAAAAAAAAAAAAACACCTGGAAGAATTAAAAAAAAATTTACTTTAAAGTGTTATAAAAAAATAATATATCTATAGTCTATAGGGTTTCTGTTCTGCTTTGTCATTAATTATAGATCCACGAAAATGTGGCACTACAGTAACATGGCTAATACATACAACGTTATCTGATCAATCATCTGTAACTCACGGGAAAAAAATAAATTTAAAAAATTAGCTGAATGATCTAACTTTAAAACGCATATGAACAAAGATAATGGTTAATTATTTATGATTACTTACTAATGATCCGTACATAAATAATAATGCACACAAATGCGACAATGCGCATTCTAGACACCATTTGTCAGATGAAACATGCAATGATTGTGACTAATATCGATTTAAGAGATACTACGTACGTTAGGTAAATTTATTTAAATTAATAACCGGATTAGAAGTTTTAAAAGAGCTATTTTATTCAAACTGCTTGGTTTAATACCGTGATCTGATAACGAGAAAGATACCTGGAAAGTGCTGGATAATCAATAGACAATCTATAGTCCAAATGCCCATTTTTTTTTTTTTTAGTGGGATCGAATCTTTGAGATATTTTCATTTATTTTGATCTATTTTCAGAGTAAATAAATTTTGTACTATCATTTAATTATATGAATTTATTTGAATTGAAATAAAATATCATTTAAGCATGAGAATATTATTCTTGGAGTCTTTTCTTGTTTTCAAATTCGATTACAGGTAAATGTCATTGATTTGTTGTTGTTGTTGTTATTGTCTGAGTAACGCGTTAAGTCACTAAATTTTCTATAAGAATATTTAGATTTATTAATAAAGGCTTGTTATTTTCCCCCCTTTTTTATTTAAAATTACTTTTAGAGGGTTTTTGTTTATTAATTTATCATTCGTAAGACATGGAAATCATTTCTTTTCAAGGAAACTAGTAATTAAATATTTAGTTAATCTTTATAATCATAATATTTGTTATTTCAAACTGTTTATGCCGATTAAATTTAAATAAATAAAAGCGGTTAAGATGTGTTTATCTAAGGGCCCTTATACGCTTATTACATTCTTGCTATGAAAACTGGCAGCTAGTTCACTTATGAAATAACTGTTTGAGAGACTATAAGAAATAGTCAGTGTGGCGAAGGCAAATGGATCCAGGATCTTAATAGAGTTTTTTCTCCTCTTCTTTATACTTAACTTTATAAAAAATATATAAATAATGATAATAAAATCTCCATAGTGCCCTGGAGAATATTTCCTTTTAGGCAGAATTAACAACTGCCTAGTATCGATATCCTGAGCAGATTCCAAGCATTTCGATTAAACGAATGTTATATGTCTATCTTCCAAATAAATAAATTTTTCCAAAAAAAAAAAAAAAAAAAAAGAAGGAAATTTTAAGAATTGAAGAAATTTAGGATAATATTAACACTTTCTAATTAACTGACAAAGTTCCTACTCCTTTAGCTATTGCAGTATTTATAAATATTGAGTCTCTACTTACTTGAAATTACAAAAATGAACGCCAAGCAATTATAAGTCTTAATTAATAAAAGAAAACATAAAAATTTTTAATAATTTATTAAAATAAATTTAAAACATAAAAAAGAGAGTTATTCAAATGCTGCTGCAATTAGAAATGTGACATTGAACTACTTTGTTTAAAAAACTAGAGGTCTCATAAAATTTCAAAATTTGCGAAATCCGTAACTGACGGCACCCCGTTTGTTAAAACCGGAGATCGAAAGATTTATAACTTACTGCCTCTCCATGGCTATGCCATTATATCTACATTCAACTGTAACTTTATCCAGCTTTAAAAACCGCATTTAACTACACTGTACTGATGTACACAACCCCAATTAAATGTTTTTATTAACATTCTTTTAGCTAATTTTATCCTCAAATAAATATATTTCACTTGAAAGCTAACTAAGCTTTCCAATTCAGCAAAATCTCAGCCATGACTTTTCTTTTAATAAAAGATCCTTCTGCTGACTGGCCAGCCAACGCCGGAAAATTCCTTGTTGACAGGAAAGTAACATTTTAAACCTCAGTCACATAACTCAAAGGAGTTAACTGACTGACTCTACAAGATGCGGTAAGTATGTCCTGCTGAGAAGAGTTAATACTTGTGGCATTTCCAGAAAATCTCTCTGCATAACTTTTCGGAGAGACGGCTTTTGTTCGAATGCTTCTGAAATAAATATAATTATTTATTTCGCAGAGTACTTCCATATAATTGCCTTAAGCTGGTGAGCGTGTTGGCATGAAGATTTATGTTAAGATCAACAAGGAGGAACAGGAAAACAGGAGATTCCAGTTAATTTTTTTTGTTTGTTTGTTTGAAGCACAGACCGCTTTTCCCGTGTCAGGAAAAAAATTGTACTGTACGGTTCCAGAACATTTTTGAAATTCAATTTAAGAATGTTTTTCAGGATAATCATTTAAAAGTAGTATTGGCTCTTTATTTCATGTAAATAATTACTGTGTGACTGCTCAGATTTTTTTTAAGAGAATGTTTTAACCGAAATTCCATTTTTTCTTAGAGTTTTTCCTGGGAGAATATTTCCTTTTAGGCAGAATTAACAACTGCCTAGAATCGATAGCCTGAGCAGGGATTTCAAGCATTTCGATTAAACGAATATTGTATTTCTATTTTCCAAATAAATGAATTAAAAAAAAAATAGAAATTCTAAAAATTGAAGAAATTTAGGATACTATTAACACTTTCTTATTAATTGACAAAGTTCCTACTCCTTGAGCTATTACAGTATTTATAAATACTGAGTCTCTATTTACTTGAAATTACAAACATGAACTCCAAGCATTATTAAGCCTTAATTAATAAACCAAAATATATATTTTTTCAATAATTTATTAAAATAAATGCAAAACATAAAAAAAAAAGTTATTCGAAATGCTACTGCTTTCTTGATAAGCTTTTGTTTCTTAAAGAATAAACGAAAATGTGGAATAATTTTTTTGAAAATAAAGATAAATTTTTATGCATATTTTAATTAAATGTTGCACTGATGCTTAATTTTTTAATTACTTTAACTGTTTCTCTATTTAATTATAATGCAATAATTATATCCTTTTCTTAACCATATGTCCTCTCACTCTTAATTATAATTCAGTAATTATATGTTCTATTCTGTTATTTATTAAACTAATAGGATAGATAAAATTATGAATATAAAAAAATTAGATGATACATAAATTTTGTAGAACACTTAATTTGTTAAAAATAAGAAAACATTTCCATTGAAATGTGATAATTATTTCAGCGATAAATATCAAAAGTTCCCCAAAAGAATTATATAAATAATTAACCAAAGAATTATATATAAAATAAATCTGAGCTAAAAAAGGATTTGACATATAATTGCCACTTTAAATTTATATCATTATTAAAAATATTTTTAATTAAAATATTTTTCAAAAAAACTTGAATGAATATTAAGTATGAGCTATGGTTTTTTTAATGAAATATGAGCAAGCAAAACAATTTTTTAGACGAAGATGTTGTTCTAACGAACCAATGAAACGATCTATTTAAAATTATTATGTAATTTTTTTTCGTTATATCAAATTCGTTACGTTTAATTGAACCAATTTAATTCAATTTTAAGCAAAGTAATGATTATTTCGGGAAGGATATGATAGTTTCGAACTTGTGTATGTTACGAAAATTACATCCGGGACAACATCTTGCCTCAACCCTAAATGGTGCCTAGGGAATTTCATGAATTTTACGTATTCACTCAAAATCAATTTCTTAGAAGAATAAGTGGCAATAACAGAAGAATACTTTCCCTCTCATTATATTTGACTTTAAAATTAGATATGTTATGAAGCTTTGTCTCTATTCTGCCTCTAAGATTAACATCTAGAACATCTGTATTCGATTTAATACCCCTTCTTCGCTATCGGGTACAACAAACTGTTTAGCCCTAAATAGAGAGTGAAATTTAATAGTCTGTTGATACAACGCTTATATTAACCTTCTAGTAAAAGTAAACAATCTGCTATAAAATATTTGTGCTGAATTGAAAGAAACAACTAATATCTAACATGAAAAAAAATGAAAAGACTTTAGCATGCCAGAATCGCGATAAACAGCCAAAAGTCGTCGAATCATTCGCTAGATCCATCTGGACATCAAACCGAAGACTATACTTTTCCTTCATTTTCGCACCTTCCGGGTTGTCAGACGCAATCAGTGACACTGTATCTCTCCGCTGGGGGCAGGAACAGAAGGTCAAAGCACAAAAGAGATGAAAAACTTCCCAATTTAGAGATAACAGAACGTCGGGCAATGAATTTATACTTTATTGGCTCGCTGTAAACGAGCCATTTGCTCAGTTTTGAGAATGGGACTTGTCGCGGTCTTGATACTGTATTTTATGTAGTAGCTCGACACTCCATGGCATGCAGCTACACAATAATTCCTCCGCTTTAGGCGTTGGGGATCATTATTCTTAAATTATTGTAGACATTCGAGACGGAATTTAGGCTACCACACGATAAATGTTGAAAATTCGGATATAATTTCGATGGTGGTAATAACGAAGACGTTTTTATAAAGCTTATCTGGGCTATAAATTCGACATATTGTTTGGGAGTTTCATTTTTTAACGTTGATATACTAAAACCAATTTGTAATAGGATATCGGTGATTAATATACATCTGCTATTTAACTCAAATTACCAACATTACTAACTAAATAAGGTGCATAACTAATCATTAAAATATCACTAATTTATGAGTAACAAAATTCATTAATCAATTCTCCACTTTTGAGCAATTCCTCCTCCCCGCAGTACGTTGGTCATATAAAATCATAATTAATTACGCATTGCGGCAAGATCATAATTACATGCAATACTTTAATAGCATCATCCACCAAAGCATGTGGAGTAGTTGAAACGCGATTATTTTAGCAATGTCGCTTATCAAACTGGATAGAATACTGTGTTATTTATAGACGTACTTTATTTCTACGTTATTTGAAGCAGAAGGCTTTGCTTGCTTTTCGAACGGTTATTATTATTATTATTATTTGTTTGTTTCTTTCCAATAGAACCAATCCGAATATCACATGAGAATAGTGTTTCACAATTTTCATTATTTTCAGTATAAAAGAGTAAAATTATTTATTTCAAGTTTTACAAACTTCAAAATTTATTTTAAAAATCATTTAACCCTGTAATTTTTCATTAGAATGAATATAAAGTATTACTGTAGAACTTTTTCTTATTACACTTTTATAATATTCCAGGGCTTTTTTCACCCTTATTGTTAAAAAAAAACACATTAACGTTTCTTGCAAGGAAATTAAAAAATAATCGATTTCCTAAATGTTCTTATTTATTTTACTGTAAGTAAACCGCATTGTTTAAATTAAAGCTTAATGAAAAACTATTAAAAGAGAACTATAAAAAAGGTTTGTTAAAAATATACTGACTAAAAAAAGAATACTTTATAATAAGGCTAATCAGATAATTACGAAAGATGCAATTTTTCTACACTGTTTTTCTTTGAAGAGTTTAAATTAGAAATGTTAAAAAATTATCTTTTTAAGGTAGACTACATTACTGTCTTACTTATTTTTTAAAATAAACTTACCAATTTAGAAAGCTCTGCATTTACACTTACCAGAGGAAATTGCCTTCTGTAAACAGTTTATACAGAGCAAATATACGAAACTTAACAGTTTTTCTGCAATGATAAGCTCTGACTTATAGCTGTCGAGCTTAGGATTTTGACAAAAGTAGCTTTCTTAACTCCCAACAAGAGTAACAAACAGCTGGTCCCGTTCTTCTAAACGTAACACAGGAGTTCGAAATCGTGTCTTTTGATCTTATGTTGCCAAAAATAATGCTATCCTTGCTCTTCTACAAATTTCAAAATTAATTTTCAGCTTAGAATGTACATGTCGTACAAATGAATAAGATTTTTTGCTAATCTTACTGAAAATTTTTATTATTAGTTTAAATTTTATTATTAAACAGAAAAAAGATGTATAAAGTTTATTGGATTTAACAAATGAATGAACCCTTTAAATTAATTACTAATTAATCAAATTAATTAATCATTAAATAATTAAATGTTAGTAGTGTTTTTTAAAATCCATAATAAAATCACTAAAATAAATCACCAAATTTGGAACTGGACTTTTTTTCATAAATAAGTATCAATTCTACAATAAACATTTTGAGATAAAGCTAATTTCATAAAAAATTTTAGAAAAAAAATATGTTTTTTTCCAAATTTATTTGAGGCATAAATATAACAACTAGTGAACAACTTATTGAAATTGTTTCTGTTTAGAACAGAAAAATTTATTTGTGTAATTTTGATTATGAGTTGTTTTATACAAGTTATACATTTATAGGTATAATGGTAAGAAACCCATCGAAAGGTTGTTGACGTCAAACTATTTTATTCTATTTATGGACTTTTTGCTAAGAATGGCTTATTGGCAATTATGAATAGTTGAAAAAAATCTAAATAAGAATTCCTCGCTGAAAGCTATAGCAAATGTGGGTACTTGGTGCCTTACAACAATGAAAAATTCATATGCATCTATCAATAAATCTGATATAGAAAAGTTTTTGCTTTCGAAATGCTCATAATAATATACGAATTGCACGTAAAAAAGAAAGGAATCATTAATTTTCATAAACTTGTATTTTAATACACCAAATTAAAGAAATGTAAACTTTAAATTGCAGAAAAAGAATCCATCCTGAAGTCTTTAACAAGGGTCATCTTCATGCAAGGACTCAAACCAGAGATTTTATTTCTGTCAGGGATCCTACTTTGAAGAAAAATTGAACCCGGCTTGAAGACTATCCAATCTTGTAGTTGTAACATTGGTGTTCTTTAAATGGAATGTGCCTTTCTTTTAAAAGTTTTGGACTATACAGTATGATTTTGATTTTTTCTTAAGATTTTTGGTTGGATTTTTTTTTTTTTCGAAATTTCTTAGTAATACAATTCAAGATATAGATATTTTAATATTCATTATGAAGGTCGAGGCTCATATGAAAGTCTCAGGAGCAAATGGCTCCTTTACATGGTAACCTATTGGTGAAATCAATTCTGTTTCAAAATAGTTTCTTGTATTAGAAATTCTCTGACTTTTTCAATCACAGTTCTTTAAAGGCAACGCTCGAAGACATGTGTCTTTAAGATTGAACATTATTTGGAGATGATATTCATTAGATTTCAGTTTATCAGTTAGCAATATTTTTAAATATTTGTTGAAAAAGGCCTTAGTAGATTTTTTTCCCCTTTCCATAAAAAAATTTCGACAGAAACTTTGATAGGAATAGAGACAGAAACATAAACAACGAGGTAAATACAGAATTGTGTGTTTGCATTTGTGACATAAAGATATGTCATTTCCAATTTTAGTTCTCTGAAGTCGATTTTCAAGACACGTAGGCTTTTAAAATTGAATATTAACTCCATATTGGTTTAGTAGATTTAATGCTTTAAACGGAAGATGTTTTTAAATATTTGTTTTGTTGTAAAAAATATATAAATCAGTTTTTTTTTCTTATTTTGTTTTAAAAAAAGAGCTGGCATAAAAAAGCGCAAGGGTCACTGACAGGGACAAAGCAAACACAGGAATTGGCTGCCTACTCTTGTGACTTGCGCGGCATTGAATAACATTTCGTCGCTACTCAGCGGTGGGACAAGCTTCATCACGTATTCAATCTTATCGAAACATTCCATCGAATGCGACAGAAACACTGTCTTTAGACTCCATTTAACGACTCATTTTTGAAGGAAAGACTTGCGATCATGCCGAACGATAGTGTCATTCACGCTGGAGTTCTTCAGCCCCGAGACATCTCGTTTGCGGCCGACTATTCCTCTCATGCTGGGTTGCTTAATAAGTCGTCATTTTTGTTGAAGTTAGATCATTGTGGCGGTGAAGTAACCTCTTCTTAACTCCTCTTCCCCCCCTACATATTTTGTCTTCTTTTAAAAAATCTAATCAATTTCTTGTTGGTTATGCTCTGAGTGATGGGGCTGTTTGCGAAGTCGTGGTAAATACGTCTGTTTTGTATGTTGCAAATGAAGAAAGAAATGTGTCAGTCTTAGTTCAAAGATCAAGGTGCTTTCCACCAATTTTCACAGATTCAAAAGATTGTAAATCCCCCCACCCCGTCCCTTAAAAAGTTGTTGAACAAAAATGGTAAACAATGTTTAAAGATATATTTGAGTAAGTTTTAGTTCGGGAAAGAAATTCGCTGGTGGAGTGCAGAATTCGAGGCAAGGATGTATACGATGGAATAATATGTTTTTGAAAAATGTTTTATGGAAAAGTAAGATTAATTGGTATTATAAATTCAAATTTTGCAATAGAAAATTATGCATATAATGAAAAAATGTATAAGAAAAATCTGATTTTGTATCATTTTCTTAGACAAGCAGAAATATGGATATAAATTTTATAACATCACGGAATAAAGAATTCTCGTGTTATTTTTAAAATTGTAAGCGAATCTTGAAACAAGATTATATTATTTTTCTGAATTACAAAATAAGAAATATAAACTTCAAATCATGTAACTATATATATATAAAAAAATCAAACGTACAGAAGGACCTAATCTAGATAAAGAATATTATTTAAAAACAAATAAAGAGAATTAATCGGCTTAAAATTTTTTTCCTTTTCTCCCCAAATCAATTTAAGCTAAATCGATGAATTTTAATAAATTAGAAATAATTTTTTTTGATTATTTATGTATATATATTGAAAAAACAACTCATCACAAACAATTTGAGAAAATTCAAACTGAGTTGACTCTCAGTTTAAGAAAATCTGGCTGTATCTGGGTTATATTCGTATAAAGTCACAATCACATCGAAAATGTAATTAATTGTCTTTGTCTTCTGATGGTTATTTTGCGTATCTTTTATGCTCTTTCTTATACCTAACACATAACGAATTCCAAAAATTAAATTAGCAAAGTATATTTATTTGTATCGTATATTGAAGGTTATCGAAGGTTATTTGCATACTGGTTTGGTATCTATTTTTTGCTTCCTCATACACTTACTTAAAAACTTAAAATAAATGCAAATATCTTGTCTTCAAGATATTACTAAATGTTGATGCCGGAGGCTACTTTACATTCCTCGACAATCTCTTTCAAGACTACTGCTACTGTAGGCATGAATGGACTCCTTAGTGCACATTTACTTTAGCTTCAAAAGGAAAAAGAAATTAGTATCGGCTCTAATTCGATTTTAAAATTAGAAATTCACTCTGGTAGAAAGATTAACAAATTATTAAAATAAGAATTCCGAAATATAATTCTCATTATTTACATTTAAACGTTCTTTCTTTACGCTGCTTCGTTTTTTTTTTAAAAAAATTCATTTGATTACAGATGTTATTTCTCACAGCCTTCTAATTTCATTTTTAGAATTATTAAATTAAATCCCCTAATGCTTCCCTTTTCACTGAAAACTGATTCTAATACCTTTTCATACATCACCTACGAATTGACATGACATGAGATTTAATATGATGGATTAACTCATAGGCTTTTTAACCCTTTTGTCGTATATGAAAATGACACAATGGTCTCTCTCTTCTCAATCTGAAACCGTGCTCACATGATCAGATTACGAGAACAACTACAACGGCCCAGGATATCCTTCTGGTTGAATAAATCAGGATCACCCAGGGATTTCAGTGTCCCTATTAGTTAACAAGGACATTGAAATTTACTCCATCCTCTATCCTTAAATGAAAGGAATCACCCATCTGAGCTGATATCGAAAACTGTTTTCAAGTGTTGACACCCGATTTCTAACGTACGGGTTATGCCTTAAAAAAATTCCATGGCCTCAGGCCATTGCTTGCAGAGGCCTCCTATGATGCCTGCTGAAAGGCTTCGGTTATGTAACAAGAATGGATCCCATTCCATCGTTTCCCCATATTGAATTTCTTTCACACTCTGGGTCTATTCTTCCGATTCATTTGTCGTTTCAGAGGTGGCATCACATTTGAAAAGGGCTTCCTCAACTAGCTGCGAACTGCACTGAGCGATTTTTTTTCAAACAAGGGGGAGAGTAAGGGGTGATTTTGAAAAAAATATATTCTTTGGGGTTGATATCTTGAGTTCTTATAAATGCATGAGGCATTTTTTCCCTCTTATCACCATTAAAGAACACATTGAAAAATATTTTAGAAGGAAAAAAAAAAGTACCAACTGTATGGAATTTTTACATTGACATTTTTTTTGAAAAGATTCTCGGGCTTTTTTAAATGCTTCAGATGATACGATATTGATGGTATCAAAATTATCGAAGCGAGCGACAATTCATTATTCACAGAACGACCAACATATAGAATTCATAACTTTTCATAACGCCACACGAAATAATCTTATTTCTGAAGAGTAAGTCAGAGTTCCAAAACTTTGAGTATCACTTATTATATCTTTGAGTTTTTTTTAAATTTATTTTATGCTGAGGATAGTAGTCAAATATTTTTATCAAACAAATTTTAAAAAAAAAATCTTTTTGTTTTGAGTATCGTACATAAAAATAATAGTAATTTTTTAACTTTCAATCTAAATTTCGCTTTATATATATATATATATATATATAAACGCTAATGTACGTGGCACAGAAATCGAACTTATTACTTACTGTTGAATGGTAATATTCAAATATCAACAAATCATCATACAAATTTCAGACTGTTTCATTCATTAGGTATTTTTACAGGTGCATTAAATCCAACCCTTCGCTCAGCTAATTAATGGAGCTGAAAAACATTAGAAATATTCTGGAAGTGTTTCACTATTTCACCAAAAAAATACATTCAGCCATGGGAAAGAAGATATAAATGAAATAAAGAAATAGACTTCAAACAAAAAGTTAATCGATCGCAAAAATATATTTAATCATTTGAGATAAATAATCGTGGCAAGGTTCAAGATTAATGGCTTTTCGACAACCACATTGAAATCGTCCTAATTTTCCAAAAACTTGCTATTGTGGATGGATACAAGAAATAGTAACAAATGACTTATACAAACTGGAGAAAAAAAAACATTGCAACAAATCGCCTCAAAGTATCTCAGTTTTGGCGACCGTACATTAATTTTAAGTCTAACCGTATCGTTACGACTTCTTTATGGAAACTGATATTCGTATTTTCTGAAGCAATTATCATGCAAAAAAAGATCTTTGTATTATCTTAAGACTATAAAAAAATAATAATAATGATATCCATTTCTACAAGTTTCCTCCTAAGTAATATTTTTAATTCAGTTTGGCAAAATATCTAAAAACAAGTAATAAAAAATATTTTTTTAAAATTAAATTCTAACTTAGGTGAACAAAGAAAATTTTTATTTTCTTTTCTTTTTATTAAATACTTATTTAAGAATTATTAAGCAATCAGAAAATTATCGATTTTCGCAAGAATTGAATTTTTCATCATCACTTGAAAAATACTAAAATCCTTGCATTTTATCGGTTGAGCAGCTGGCCATTGATTTCAATTTTCATTACAAACTGTTAAAAGTTTATTTAAGGTATTAAATTTTATTAAAATTTAATTAATGAATTAATAATTTAAAAAAAACTGTATTATCAAATGTCATACACTACAGTTTAAAAGTTCAACAATAAACTTTGAACTGTTCATTCAAAGACAGTTTCAAAAAAAAAAATGTATTTGAATTTGAGGGGATGGATAAAATGTATTTTATTTAGGACTGAAAATCTGGACATGATATGTAAACATGTAGATATAGGGAGAGTGTGAACTAATAATAGGAATCACACAATGTTTTGAAATGTGATGAAGTAATTTAAACTGTATATCAAAATATTGAATTGAGTATTTTTACCAATCATTTACTCAGTAGTAGGATTTTCACTTTCACTTTTATTTCATTATGTATATACACTTTTTACATGCAAAATATTGATTCAATTCATGTTTTTCAGTCAATAAAATTGCAAATTAACCATTTAAAAATTTAAACAATCGATATCTGGTCAAACGAACTTGTGGTGAAAGGCGGCTAGTACACACAATTTTTTTTAATAATGGTTTTCGAATAATAATTACTATAACTCATTTTCTCAGAAAGGTCGGAATAGCCTCCGGGTACACTTAGGTGATGTAAAATTCAACTATCATTTACCTTTTCTCATAAATCATATTTTTAATTAATCGGAACGTAATCTCCATTTAATTATCAAATTTTATGTTAAAAACAATAAAATTTTTAATTTGAGGTCACTTTTAATAAAGATGGTTTCAATATTTCACATGCAAATTGCAATTTATATTGTAAGTGTATTAAGCAAAATATTAACACAACTTTTTTTAACACAATCTAATCCAAGATTGACTTGCTGTCGACTTGAACGTTCAGTCAGCGAAAAATGAAATAACATTGGATCACACCATAGGAAAATTTGAAAAGATAAAAATGCTTTAAAAAAAAAAATCTAGAGACGCTTATAAGTTGCAGGGCCTGTAAACATTTCCCTGCTTTATCTACTTAATAAGTAGGTTCTGATCTAGGACAATTATTAAGAAGAACTTCGTGAAGTCATTTAAAATATCGAACTTACAATTCATTAACAGTCTGCGCGTTTCAGAATTCAATTCAGAATCAATTTAAAGCTTTACAAGGACTGACTACATAATTTAAAGGTTATCGCCAGGTAACAATGATAGTTATAATTTCACATTCAATGATACATTCTACATTAGCGAAAACCTCGCACTTCGTTAACAGGCTACTTGGAACCATATTATGGGTTTAAATTATTTTATGTAACGTAAAAAGCATTTATTAAATTTTTAAAAAACCTGTGAGAAATCAATGTATTTATTATACTCGTGTTTATTTCTGTGAACCTGAATCCGTCCCCCAACCAACTATTTTTAACTCCGATTTTAAAGGAAAACTATACGCCGCCACTCACAATAAAATAAAATAAGATAATCATTTTTTGCAGGAATTATTTTTTCGCTCATGGAGTTTCTGATTATGTTCGAAAATATAGGGAAAAAAATTAAATTAATTCAAAGCACAATAATAAAAGAAGGCGAAATACCAGAAAAAGTAAATGTTTTTCGTTTAATAATAATTCTTTATAAAAATAAAGTTGCGGGCCAGTACTTAGTAAAAACTTGTTTAACGGGACATAGGATTACTCATCCATTAAGAAAATAAGAAAGAAATTTGTTTTGTGCTATAAGGAATAAACAAAATTTTTGTCATTTTCATCATTTTTATTTATATATATAGACAACGGTTTTTTTTTCCATGCAGTAAAGACACTATGTTAAAGTGTATCGAGAAAATTTAATTTTCTGGTTTGCATCCTTCTTTCTTCCTCCTACCTTTGTCCTTTCTTCTTCTTCTCCCCCACTTCAGGATTCTATACGTGATTCTATGCGAGTAAATTTCTTTAAAAAATTAAATTATTTCTGAAAACAATTCAGGTTGCAGTAACATCGCAAATATTGTTACCTAAAAAGTTTGATTTAATAATATTTTGTTTAAGATATGTTTTAATCCATAAAATATAAACACTTTATGTTTTATATTCTAAATAATCATACATATTTAGAAACTGCAATAATGTCTGTTTTTACTTATACATTTGTCTTTTCACGATAAATTTCAAAATAAATAAAAGATGTAGAATTTTTGTTTGCTTTGGCAACAGTAATTTTTTAAAAAACGTTTTAAAAGAATAAATATATCATAATAAAAAATAAAAAGCTTATACATTTCATAATACTGTGTATGTCATTCTGTATATGTCTTATAATTCACACATAGTGTTTAATCTAAATAATCATTTGATATTCAAATGAAGAAGTGATTCTATTTTATTTTATTAAACCTAGACCTTTGGAAGGTGAAGATTTTTCTATTTTTAAAACTAATTTCATTTGTAAAAATTACAGCTAAGGTATTTCAGATACCACTAAATAAATTATTCAGGGAAAAGTATGGGTTGTGGACATAGCAAAATACTTTTCTGGTTTTGGTATTGTACATTTGGTATAGTACAAACTCGATACTGATTAAATAATTTTGCCCATATATAATTGTTTTCAATATTGGTTAAACATCTTTTAAAAATATGAACTAATAAAAGCAATTAGAATTTATAGATTATTTTATCTTTCTCTTCCATTGTTTGTTATTCTTCTATTCTGGGCAATATTTTTAAGCATTTGTCTTATTTTTAAGAATTGATAAATAATAACTGTTCAATATACTTCCAATCAAGACATAATATAATATGACTTGGATATTATATCAAGCAGAATATATTAAGCATTTGGATATTATATTAAACACGCTATAATATAATATCTAAATAGACCATAATAGTATGAAGGAATTAAATCGAAAACAGACTCCATAATCCTGTTCAGCAACGGATTGTAAAACAATCCGCGTTTTTGCGCATGCTTTAGGATCAGTTTAATTTATTAAAATAGGGGTGAAAAGAGAGATGAAAAGAGGGGATGTTTACATTTATTAATACCTAATAGGGGAAGTCAAAGAGTATACCGGAAATGCTCTCAACTTTCCGCGTTTCACCCCTTAACGAGATGGAGTCGTCGAAATGTGGTCGTCTCAGAATCCGTTGACAAACAATATATATTTTCAGTTAGAAATCTTTCACAAAACATTTAAAAAAAACCCTAACGTTTCATTTTTACAACACCTTATTATTACAACTTTATAAAAATATTGCACTGTTCGTTTCAATATTCTGTGACGACCATTTTTGGACGATTCTATCTCATTGAGGAGTGATATGCAGAAAAGATGGGCACGTTTCCGGAATTTTCTTTATTGTTAAATGTAAACTTCTTTTTCGTTCCTCTTTCCTCTGACACTTATTTTGCCGAATTAATCCCATCCTAATGCATGCGAAAAAGAGTGGAAGGTCTTAGAATCCTTTGGCAAAAAATACCAGCAGTGAAGTTACGAGGTAAGGAAAACAGAGCAGGCACATACATATTGCAGGTTCAGTCTCAAAGGACAAAATTGAAATAAAAACTTATGTGCTAATTTGTCATTTTTTAAAATTACAGTTACCCTGGTTATATCATATTCACTATTAAGTGCGAAAAAAGTCTTGCTTATACCTCAAAAGTCACTTACTCTCGGTACGCCACTGGAACTAACTACTGTAGATTTGAGTCTGAAAGGTTACTCTACAAATACACTTGAAATTTTCTTTAGTGAATTTGTAATTCATACAAAGATAATAAATTGATTCTTAATTGTGTAATTGGATCTCAATAAACTCCTATACATACAACATCTAGCTGCGTAGTAATTCAAGTATGTATTTCTAATATGGCAATGTTAATTGGGTGTAATTATATCTGTAAATTGCTGCCTTCATAATGCAAAATTCTTTCAAAATATTCTATAACATGATTATAAAGAATTTCAGATCTACAGAGTTTGCAACGCAGGTCTACATTGCTTGCAGGTCTGCAAGTGCCATGTAGTTCCTTCTTGGATAGTATTTATTCAATAAGAAAAGATTATTCAAAATTTTAATGAAATTATTAATTAAAAGACCAAAATTGCAAAGCTCTTACTCTCCTCCCCTGGAAAAAAATTTTTCTACATTACTTTAAAATAATAATAATCTTTTCAATGACACCAATTTCATTTCTATTTTTTTTTCTCAAATGTTAATAAATATTTAAAAATAATATTAAATATATTTTGCGACAATACTTTTCATTATTTTAGTTTTTGGATTTATGTAGAGGGATGAAATATATTTTTCAAGTGTACGTTATCCTGTTCATAAATATGTGTCAAATAATCTCTCTATCTGTTTTGTGTATCTTCTGTTAAAAACAAAATATAGATAGATAAAATAAGACTAAAACATTATCATTTTATGATGTTGCAAAATAAAGCCTAGTGTCTTCTGTTAGTTCCTTCCACCCTTATATAATGCTAATAAAACATTCCAAAACGAAAATGAAATGCTTCATTCGATGTGAATTGCATGAATATGAATTAATTTTGTTAAAATCAGATGTTTAAATGTTTGGTAGAAATGGAGTAATATATATGTTAAATTAAACAGAATCAAGAAAGTGGTGGGGGGGATAATTATAATAATAATGAAAAACAATTTTGAAATTTAATTCACTTGAAGGTCATTGATGTTATATTTTTAAAACAGTAGTTATAAAAAAAAAAACTGACGATGTGACACGGTGTTTACACAACATGTATTTTGAATCATTGTTTTTGTAGCTATTCTCTCCAAAAAAGAAGAATATTTTCTAATTTATGATAATTTCTTAACAACAACAACAAAAAAAGATAAATGAAAACAACAAGCTTACTCTGCAATCTTATGTCTCACTGTGAAGAATATAATGGAACATAAAATGAAGTACAAAATTTTTTCACAATACTATTTCATGACTACTAATAATGGAAAAAAAAAATGTTGGAAAGGAGGGTGAATAACCAAACGAAATAATATCGACAACCGTTACTAAAGGATGCCGATTCTTCATTGTGCATTTGTCTTTTTTAAACGAGGACTTCGCTTCAGCTGCGGTATGAACAGCTGTGTTTCAGATCACGTGTCTGGAAGAAAAAAAAAATTTCCATCTCTTTTTTCAAGTTTATCGTTTTACTTAAGATAAACGATAATGTTGTAGAATGATTGTCTTTGTCCGATCACAAATATATAAATCTTTTAACTGTCACTTCATTTTTTTACCTAAAATTTTTTGAACGTAATAGATAATTTTCACTAACAAAAATTGGTTTTTTTTTGTTACTTTTTATTATAATTTTTGTTGTGAATAAAAGACTTGAAACCAGCTTATTTATGGAAAGTTTACTCAATTTTTAATATGATTTTATTTACCAATTTAAAAATTATGCTTTATATATAAATGTTTTAACTCAGCAGGAAATTCAATGTTGATTAATTTGTCATAAATTAGTGAACAAATATGTATGTTACAATCAGAAAGATGCCTCTAATAATTTCACTGCGAAAATAGAAAAGAAAATTTCTACTGAATGACTAGATTATTTGGTATTAAATAGTTTCGAATATAATTAATTGCATTCAAAATATTTTTCCAAAATGATATCCATCTAGTCATTCAATATACATTTAAATCCTAGGTTACGTTATTCAATTTCAAATTAATGGTCGGATGGTTATCACTGGATTGGAAATGTTTCATTAGAAATGCATTTTGAACCCATTATTTCTATCGACTTTTAACAATGGCAAATCAATCGTTTAAATATGTGATGGATTTATGACAAGGGTTTGAATTTTTTGGCAATGGTGAAATCTATTATCAAAAATGCAAAAAAAAAAAGTAAATTAATTGCATTACAACTATGATAGTACCATTTAAAAGAAATTTTTTTTAAAATCAAATTTGTGCCGTAATATTTTTGGAAATTATGGAGAGTAGACAAAATTTCACGCAATTTTAGATACATAAAAAATTTTAAAAATCGTTGTGTGGTACACATTCTCACCTTTTAAAACAGACGTGTGCTGAATTAAGTAGCTGTAAATGTAATCGTCTATCTTAAAAACAGCCAATACAGACTCTTCCTTTTGTAATTATAGATTGTCGTTTTTTTCTTTCTTTAAAAATTGTTGTGATTCAGATATATCAACGATAAAAAGTTATGCTTCCTTTCAGGAATTACAGCAGCATTTATATTAAGACAACAGTTTACATTTTTTTTGCAGAAACAACGTGGTGTTTTGTATTAGTTTGGAAGGCAGATAAACTTGAAGGACAAAAAATAAGCAAATCAATGAAAATGTACTCTTCCAAACTGCAATGGTGTTTGTTCTCGGGGCAGCTGCTATCCAGTGAAATTCCGTTTCGCAGTGGGACAGCAACTCATTCATCACCCAATGAATTGAAGTGGTCGCCAACCGAAGAGGGAACCTGAAGAGGTTTCGAAATGGGATCTTTTAAAAGGTACAATGGAGCGTCGCAAATCTGCAGCTTCTGCAGGAATAGCTTCCATTGTACAATTTTTCTTTTTCAACCGCGACTCCAAGGAGAGAATGTTGTAAAGAAATATAACCGTAACCTTAAGTTTGAGCTGCTGTTTCGATCCCACCACGACAACCTTTTCGTTCTCGGTATTTTCTTTTCTTCTGAATCGTCTTTTCCTTAATTTTTTCATTATTTTATTCTATTCTGAAAATAGTAAATGTCCTCTTATACTAATATTACAGAGAGCATCTTCTTTAACCGTGACTGGTTGACTAATATCAAATTTGTTACAAATATATACATAAGTTCAATTTAAAAAATTGTTTCGATATATTTTTTAAATTTTATTTTGTGTTGTTGAAAAGTTATGATATTTAACTTATCGCTATTTTATGCCATTTCATTTGTCGTCTTCAGGACAAGTAAAATGAGAAAATTCGGTGTCTCATAATTTAGTCAATTTAAATTGCAGAACGATGAAATTTTTAATTCGTTTAAAATATTAATACATTAAGATTATTTTGAATATAACCAAAAGCACGAGAAAATTGTACTCTCTCCCCCTACTGTTACACATTTGTTGGTTCAAACAACACACACGGTTTTTTTTTTTTTTTTTTCCTTTTAAAACATTTTTACAATTGGAAGTGTATATATCTACAGTTAGAATGTTTTTTATTTTGTCTAATCTTCTTAATTTGAACTTCTTTAATGATTTTCACTGCATATTTTATTTCGAGCTATCATTTAAATATACTGTAATTTCAATATTCAACAAAGTTTATTATAACTGTGTTTATTATTGATACAACAATATTGTTTCTGATTTTATTTATTTATTTGAAAAAGCTTTAGTTAATCGACTCAAATTAAAGGATGAGCTGCTGTGCTGGAACATGACTTTGACAATTAAGCAAAATTTTGACCAATAAACATAAATCAGCTGCTTCCTACGCCCAAACATTTTTTTAAAAGATCCAATACACCATTATCAGAGGTATTTTTACATTTCAAAGAAAGATTAAGATATTTTTTTAAAAAGAAAAGTTCTACTTTTAAATTCTAATAGGAAATATGAAAAAAAAATGTTGATAAGTAGTTTGATTCATTTAGATCAACAAATCTTTACTGTATTATGAGTGGCAATCTTTAATCAAAAAGATATTTTTAAATAAAAAGATTGTTTTGGATGACTGAAAAAATGATTTCTATAAAAAAGTTCGTAATTCTTCATGTCAGAAGTATTAATTTAGTTCACTATGATGCCCTCATTTTGGGATTCATTTATAGACTTCTCAGTCGAGGAAGTTTCTGTAGTTTTTAACATTCCAAATCAGACTTGAATTAAAGATTGAAGAGAATTGGAGGACTATCATTGTATTCCATATGCATTAATGGAAATAAGGCAATTTAAATACTCATATAACTGTGATAGGATATTTAAATGCTAATTCTAAGCAATAAACACGTAAAAAACTTTTAATGGTTATTATCTTTTCATCATTTGCGGGTATAAATTTCATTACTACCTCTTTTCAATGCCCATAAATAATAATGAATTGAAATAAGCTATTCATCTTTTTATATCATTACATTTATCTAATTACTATATGCACCATCATTCATCAAACACACATAATTAAAAAATTGGCATCAGAGACTTAAATGTGACATTGGACAGGAAAATATATTATTCGTTTATATATTTTGCTGAATCGTTAAATAAGCATATATCATCAAATGCGATAAAGCTCACAGTTATCATTTATGCCTGAAAGGCTTATTTAATTATTTATTAGACGAGATATTAGAAAATCAATTATTACCACTGTTTCACAAGTTCCAATCATTTATTTTAAAACAAACACATTTAAAAAAAAAGATTCTAAAGGGAATTTGAACCGTTTGAATAAGCAGATTTTAGTGTTAAAAAAGTTTCTTAAAAAATGTATGTCTATCGCTGCATTTTATTCTGTCGTTTTGTTGAAGTGGAAATATTTGAGACCTATGTGAATTGGTGGAAATCAATGACAGTTGTGTTTAATTTGCACAATGTGAATATTTTTGAAAGGATGCAGGCAAAAATATAAAAAAAAGTTAAGTTAAAGTAAAAAGTAAACTTCACAACTGAAACTAAGAAAAAATCTACAATGCAAAATATATTTCTAAGTATTTTTTCCTCTTAAATTTCATCAATAATTTAAAACAAAATAATAAAAAAATCAATGATATGGAAAGTTAGATGAAAATATTGGGATAACCGCAAGAAATGATTACTGGGCCGTAGAATTTTTTTTTCATGATCCTCGTGATATTAATCTTAATAGAATGAATTAAAAAATCGGTATTCTAACTTTGACTTCTCCGACCAAAATACAGATATTTGGGTTATCAATAACTTTCTTAAAAATTAAATGTTAAATTAAAAAGGTAAAAAAGCAATATAGTTTTTATCCTAAAGTATTAAAATGAAATAAAGAAAATTACTATTCATTTCGAAGAACAATAGAATGTACGATATTTTTTGTCACTCCTTCTTTAACCAATCCAAATAAGCTCGATGGTTTGCCCACGTGAAAACATGCCAAGTATAACTGCCATGTGAAAAACATGGTGTGCCCAAATCTAAGCCGTAAATAGACATCGTTTGGCCTTGCGACTTGTTGATTGTCATTGCGAATGCCTATCTAATAGGACATTGAACGCGTTTGAATTAATTTGGCACGCCTGTGGAAATTATTGGAATTCGTGGCAGCAAAACATTTTCGGTGCTGTATTTGCCATTCAAAATGGTGACTTCGATAACGTTTTTCATCGGTTTTTTTTTAATGACCAACTGTGTGCCATTGCACAGCCGTGATGGGTTCAAATTCCAAAGCAAAAGAGGAGATCCTGCTTTCAGTCATAGAAGTTGTGGTGATATGCCTAGGAAATCCAGTGAGTTCAAAAACTCTGTTGGATAATTTACAACTTCATTGGCATCGCAAACTGTATCGATCGATTTGTATGACACTAAGCACCCTGGCAACGTCTGCTGTATCTTTCAGTTTAAATCATTGATGACCACACGGTCAAAATGGCTCTTTCTACCATCCATGATTTATGTATCGTGTGAGTACATGGGGAAATATGTGGTCAACGGGAGCATTTGGCGAATCAACGATAGTGCAGAAATTAATGAGCAATTTTATGCATCCAGTATTTTTTTTCATAGGTGGCAACTTTTCCATCACCGATTTGTAACATTTGGTCCAAGAATATGTCAGCAGATGGATCTTGTAGCATTTAGACGCGCATATTTATTTTTAACTGGAATTTTCAATATTACGCCACATTGACGATGATTTCAAGAAAGCGTTGATCTCATCAGCTACGTTGAGCGTGGAATGACGGGAAGTGTTTGTCTGAAATCTCCTGAAAAAAATAATAGAGTGCCGCTGAGCAATTTTTTTAAAAAATATATCTTTGTGTGTTCTGGTCAACTCCTCAAGAGATTGTGTGCCATAATGCATTCATCCCAGATGATAATTTTGTATTTTTTCAAAAACGTGGCCATAGACGGTTTTTTTTTTATGTTGCACACTGCGTCTGGGCTATTTCGAATATTCCGTGGCAGCTTAAATGCTGAATGAGTTATTCTACCTTCACCCAATAATATTGCTGCAATGCTATACTACTGTAATGTCATGTATGCTGTCATACAACCCATAAATCCTCTCATTGTGTTTGAAATACAAACGACAAGTTTATTATTTGGATATAGTTCATAAAAAAAATACTAAAATCGTGTGTAAAAAAATAAGGAGGTGGGGGTAGGCGGGAGAAAATTTGGATCTATAGGTATTTTTTGATGCCAAATAAAAAAACTGCAAAAAAAAAATATGGATAGGGACACCCTATCCATAATTACCTAGCGTTATGAAATATACTTCACGACCTATTTGCATACCAACGAAACACAGATAAAATATTTCATAAAATTGGTCCAGCTGTTTCGGAGGAGAACGAAAACATCGGGACACGAGATTTTTATAAAA
Source organism: Argiope trifasciata (assembly GCA_026543055.1). Lineage (NCBI taxonomy): Eukaryota > Metazoa > Arthropoda > Arachnida > Araneae > Araneidae > Argiope > Argiope trifasciata. Next base: position 2,641,715 of record JAPMOQ010030349.1, on the reverse strand, counting down.
CAGATAAATATAATTTTTAAAACTGAGGCCGAAGAGAGAGAAGACACATTCGGATTTTAAATGTAGCTTTTATTCCATTTCAGAATGCTTAATTTATGTACAAGCAGAAGCGAAGACACAAGAGCGAAAACAGGAAAAGCTAATGAAATACTTATCTCCGCGAATGTATACTGTAAGATTTTGATAGGGATTTCTTTACACTTGACTAGTCGATTTAAGAAAGATAATTATAGGGACCTTTTAAAAGAAGGCGTTATATCAACAAATTTATATCCCTTTACTCGGAGTGTGTGAACCGCTGACTTAAGCCTTTTTACAAAGCTTCTGTTGAATTAATTAAATAGAAAAAGTGGAATAGGGTAAGGAAATAAGAGAATATTTTAGATTGAAGTTAATATGGGCTGAATTAAGATAAAACTTTCGGAAATTGATTAGAGTTTAACTTAAATTTAGAGATATCATTACACACACACACACGACAGCAGTAGTATGACCGAAGAGGGAGAAGATGTTTTGAAATTTTAAATTTCGCTTTTATTTCATCCACAGGTATAATTTATATACAAGCAAGAAGCATTGGGGTAAGTCAATTTACAGCATGCCACAAGAGCAAAATATTTTTCCCCGACAATTATATACTATCAGATTCTAATAAGGTTTTCTTCACACATGTCGATTTAAGGAAGAAAAATTCAGATATATTTAAAAGAATGTAGTAAACATTATGGAATTTTATCTCTTTTCTCCGAGCATGAGAACCGCTGATTTGAGCATTTTTATAGAGCTTGTGCAGTAATATTTAAATTTAAAAAAAAGGTGGAATTGTATCAGGATATAAGAGAACAATTAAATAAAAGTTAACACGGATCACTTTAAGATAAAACATTGGAAATCAACTAGGGTTTAAACTGGAATTTAAAATATTACACACACACAGAGAGATAGGTAGACGTGTGATTTATAATCAATGAACAATGACTCTTATCTAATGCAATCATTTGGAATATCTCATTGCCTGGCTCAGCTGGATCTAAAATCCACTCCAATGATTCATCACGAACAATTTCTTCACGAATCAAAGCATTTAAAATAAATTAGTATGTCTAGCGGAACTATCTTCCACTAAAACCACACAATCTCACAGCTGCCTCGTCTTGTCAAGACAAATATAATGTTTCTCGCATCCCACATATTCTCAGATTAGTGGACGAGTCGGTAATATAAGAGATTTATACCAGTCTCCAGCGACATAATCCGAGATGTCAGGACAAGGCCAGGCTGGAAACAGATGGTGGCCACGCGACGAAATTCGCTACCCAACACGCTCTTTGTACCAATATAGAGAAGGCCTCTTCACCAGGACGGGAAAAATGACGCAGATACTCTTCTGTACTTCACCACCTGTCCAATTTTCAACCACGGTGAGGACACAAAAGGTGTGGAAAGTAACCGATGGTAACCTGACACTTGTGTATGATCAAATGAGAGCGACCTTACGTCGGCGAATTGGCAATTATCGGTGCCGATTGTTGAACATTTTGGGGAAAATTTAAAATATAATGCCCTTGTGAAGTCTTGTCAAAAAAAATTTTGTACTTGAGTGTGTGTGTGACAGGAGATATACGTCCTTTTTTGTCAGAATTCAAAGGGAAGACAAAATGAATTTTCCATACCCAAAAGTTTTTTCTCCTATGTTGAAACTGGCTAATAATTTTATCATATGTATTATAAAATACAGCTTTTCAAAACAATAAGTTGCAACGTGTTTCGCATATATTTCGAAACCAAAAACATATTATGGCACGTATTTTTTTAATCACTTGATAAGGGATAGAGAAAGATGAACTGTACCACATAATAATCGTTATTAGTCTCTTATTCAAGGTATGCAAGTTATTTCAGCATATTATTTTATTTGATGTGCTGTCTTAATATCGAATCTGTATTTATAGGGAACGAGCGGGTCCTAATCATAATAAAAACAGTTATTTTTTCCAATTTTTAATTCTAATTTTTTTAAATTTATATTACTTTAATTCTTTGAAATATTAATAGTATTTGCAAAATGTTCCTATTTTTTATATCTTATTTCTGCTTTTAGTTTAAATTCATGTATTTTGCTGAATAAGAAGACATCATGACAAATATATTAACTATAACATCTTTTTAACCACCAGATGAACTCAGCAATTTTCTTAACTAAAAGTAAATCCTTTGTGAATCATTATAATAAATTCTTAAACTCAGTAAAGAAAATCAAAATAAAAAAAAGAGTTAAATTCTTTTGAGCTTTTAATAAAGGGAACAATATAAGCCTGATTTTTCTCTTTATCGTTATAAAATTTTCTATTATCAAAATATCTCTTTTTATGGTAAATTGGATTAGTAAAAAAATCAGTTTAGTTGTTCCTCAAATAACTAAATTATTATACATGGGGAAGAAATAACAAATCAATGGTTTGCATTAAGGATATTAATGTTCTATTTTGATTCTACAAGAGGGCTGTTTTCAAATGAATTTGTAACTTTGAATTGTATTTAAAAGACCAGGAAAGCATCTCAGCAAGTAATCGTCGCTCCTTCTAACTCTCTATTCAGTATCAAACTAAGAACGTTAGATCATTGATGGGTTTTGATTTGTATTTAATTAGAGCCAATCACACGGTTACCATAAATCTGAGGCGTATGAACAAAGATTATAGAGACTGACTGTTATGCCATCAATTTTTTGCATCAGGAAACAGCAGAACAAACAATTCATACCAACAAAAGCTCAAACAAAAAAAGTTAGAAATCTTTTACATAATTTCTCTTAATATTTTTATCGTAATATTGAGTTAAAATCACTAAGCTCAAAGAGACTTCCTCTACTTTATTTGAGTTCGACACATTCTGTTATGTAGTGCTGAACTGAGTCATTTCTCCACATATACATATATTGTCTTGAAACCTTCCGAATCTATAGAAATATTCAGGAAATCTTCCATGCCCAATATAATTTGCATTATCATCGGGCGAAATATTCTTTTTATAATTTTTGGTTCCGGTATGAATTTATATGCTACGCATCCTTTGCACGATTGGATCTTAATATAAGGCAATTATTTTTTAAGTCGAATCTCGAATCTGATAGATTATATAGACGAAGAAAACTTTTTTGTATCACAGTTGCAAAGGTTCCCATCCAGACTATTAAACCTAACAATTTAAGAGGAATGGCAGTTAAAGCAACCGATGCCCCCCAAATTAAATCTTTAAATAAAGCGAAATTCAATTATAATTATTTTTAAAAATACCAACCAACGTATTCCCTAATTATTATCGTCTTTTTGTCATTATTCTGGACATAGTGTTTTTCTACAGTACAAGATCTACCTTGTTCAGAAGGAAGAAATCGATTTGAAGTGACACCGCTCAGTAATTGAAAAAACAGGTTTCAAGAAATAAGATTGCTTATTATAGACGCATCGCGGTATATTACAGAGTAGCAAACAGCATCGGTGTAATTTCAATAAGAGGAGATACGTCCTCGATGGACCACACGAGTGGACAGTATTAGCAGGTGCTCTGCTTTATGTCTTCCTTCCCCATAGCATAGGAAGGCTGGACCACCTGACCATCCTAGCGAAGATAATCCCTCCCCATTGATGGAACCTTTTCACAAGGTATGGACGAATGTCATTACTAAAGAGCATTGAGAATGCAGAATTTCTTGAATTCTTAAACGGAAAAAAGAAGGAGGGTAGAGAAAAAAGGTTTTTTTGATTGACAGAAACAGAATGCTTGGTTGTATCTAAGAAACTGTATTATTTATTAATTATTTCGCTTCAATTCCCTTTTCCCTATCTATAATTCAAAGAGCTTCTTTTACCTAGTCATAAATGATTCAGTTTCCGTTGTACCTTATATGCATATAAAAAAATCTTCGGAATTATGTTTTTAGGCTCAATATTTTTTGCTTTATAGTTATACATAGTTATACTTCGTCATAAAATAGTTATACTTCGTCTGTAAATAAATTTCGAGAGTTATTTATATTTGCAGAAAATTTTTGTTCACGACATGCTCGCAAAACTCGATTAAGAACAGGGGGTTGTGGGGGAGGAACTACTGGCTGAATTATAAATGATTAAAATTTATAAAATAGATTCTCAAAGATGCCAATTTTTTCTCTGTACAATATTTTCTCAAATTTCAAGAAATTTCTGCTTATGCATTTATTTTACAACAATATTTTTCTATTAGTTAAAATACTGCATACGTATATTCATTATGATGATATAAAACATATTTATGTTGAGTGGGTGTTACCATTGCAAAAATCAAGAGTAAATTGTAATGTAATTGATGAATCTATCCCGAAATATTATCATGCTACGATATTTTAGATATGATAAGGCATAAGTATTAAAAGAAGAGAAATTGGCTATACTTAATCAAGAAATTTCAAAAGAAAAAGAAATTACATACCAATTATGAACATCATTTTCTAAAAAAAGCAAAGAGATTTTGCAATACTCACCTAAAAAGAAAAAAAAAGTATTAGCTAAGACCCGAACATAAAATGGTACTAAAAAATTCAAATAGTTCAATATACAAATTAAAATGTATGAATTGGAATGATCTTGGTGAAGCTTCTTTAATTCACTCTACTACTATTATTTTTCATTCATGAACAATAATGAAATTTTTTTCACAATTCTATTGTTGCAAAATAATAATAATAATAATAATGATAATGAAACGAAAGTCAGTTTTTGTCGGTCATTTTATGAAAGGGGTTCATTCATTTATTTCCCGAAGTTACTTCTTTGAACTACTGTTCCAATACATTCGCTTAAGTAGGTAGGCAATCTATTGTTTAGCCAAGTATTTGACCTAAAATTTGATACAAATCATCAAACTATATGCAATATTTGGTTCTTCAAAATGGTGAATTTTTGAGCTAAGTATCATCATAAAGATTTATTGGGAGATTCTATACTTGAGTTTATAATATCATTTCTGTATCTTTTTCTTAGCATGCCGCATAGCAAAATAATTTTGACATAACAATATTGCTCATAGAGAGTGTAAAACTGAATAACTGATAATAATTATTGTTAAGTCTAGATGTTTAATGAGTGATGAAGAATTAAAAAACTAATTATTAAAAAGACAGAGATAGAGAGAGAATGAGAAAGTGGAAAAAATTTAAAGTGATGGTAAATTTTTCCTTTTATTTTCATCTTTCTTAATAGGTACCAGCAGTTCCCAGTCCCAGTTTCCTTTCATGTTCATATTCACAGAAGAATATTACTCAAATTTCTTTTCAATTCTGACACAGATATGTTTTAAGCTTGGAAATTCATCAAATTTCACAATGCCACTTTTTAGACAATTGCAATATTTTTCCTTTACATATTTCTGGAACGAAAAAGTAAAAAAAAAAAGATACAAATAATCTAGAATTCAGACTTGTCGAGTGACGGGGAACACCTCATAAATTCCAAGCAGAAGAACAGCAAATAAACAGATTCAAGTGGGATCAAGAGGATTTGAAACCCCGCATGTCAACTTGAATGGCGTGTATTGTGCTGACCGAGCGGCGGTCAACTCCTTGGTCAAGAGTGGCCCTTTTGTGATCCTTCCTCTCCTTACACGAAAGCATAATCAGAGATTTAAATCAGTCAAACTGCGTGATGCATTTTGTGGGACCCACGGTTCAATCACGGGCTGGCAGCTAGCAGATGGGGAAGTTGCCGAGCATGTGTGTTTGTGTTGTTCTTTCGTTCTGGAGAATCTCAGGGGATTATTTGTGGATTTAGCAATTTGAAATGTGGGCCAGAGAGTGCGAAAGGGTAAGAAGGAAGTTGTCAGCTGGAAACATTGCGGTAAAGAAATAAGTTTGAAAAAAAAATATTAAAAAAAAATTATTTTTCAAAGATATGTTTTTGTTTTGTGAGAAATTTAATACTTTAGAAAAAATTCTAAAGCTAAAGTTTTTTGTTTTGTTTTGAATTTTTTTTCCAAATTTCAAGACTACTTTATTTTGCTTCAGTGAAGTATGATGAGACCCTTCCCCTCCAAAAAAATGAACCAACGCTTTTATTTTGCTTCAGTGAAGTATGATGAGACCCTTCCCCTCCAAAAAAATGAACCAACGCTTTGAATAATAATCACATAAGCAATTATTAATATTCTTTAAAGTTTCATGCTTTGAATTAATTACTACCTAAACAAGTGCATTCGATATAATTAATTGTAGATCTATATTAGAATGAACAGAAAACACTGAATTTTTTCTTACACACTGAATCTCAATCTGTTAAACTGAGTTTTACATAACTATTTTTAAATGAAGCCCCATATTATCTGTTAAATACGATATTCAAAATTAAAATCATACAGAACACTCAACAGAACGAGTGTTCAACTGAATCACTGGATCTTGCATTACTGAATCCGATTATTACTTCTTGAGCGGTAGATATTTACTAAAAAAGGGTTTTCAAAATTTAAATTAAAAATTAATTTGATGTCAAAAAATTCTCTAAATAACTTAGGAATATATTATGGTTTTTTCTAACTTAACTTTATGGTTACTTGCTTAAATAACTTAGGAACAATTCATGTTTACCAAAATTTGTATTAAAAGTTAACCTGAAATTTATACGATTTTCTAAACAGCTTAGGAATATATTACTATATAAAAGCTATTTTTATATCACTTTAAAATTCAAGACATTAGGTTTCCACTAAAAACAATTATTTTCTATCGATGTATTTTTTCTTTTTCTAATTTTAAGAAATTTTTCGAAATATTTGTAAGTAAATTTGGAAAAATATTTTCAGTGTTTTATTAACTCCATTTTTTACATGTACACATTCATACAATGATATTAAATGAGTTGCGTGTGTGCTCGAGCTATTGTAGCTTGTATATAATTGTATAAATTCTGAAAATAGAACAAGGATTGATCAAGCTTAATGCCTTCTTTCGCTATAATATTTCTAAACTTCTTTTCTTTTTAGAGAAAATTTAGGAGACAGTTAGGAAACTAGCTATGCCGAAAACAATCAATTAACTAAAATGAGCTTAAATTATGAATAATCACTATTAGCAAATAATTTGCATTTGTATGCATGATACCCCTTTTGTACATTCTCTGCATTCTTTTCCAAACAATTTCATCAAATTTCAAGCTCAGCTTTCAACATAAGAACGCAATAATTCTTTTGAGAAAATTTTGAAAGTCATCTAAAATATTTCTTTTCTTTCTTTTTCTTTTTCAAAGATTCAATCCTCTAGAAAACCGATGATAAGAAATGAAATTAATCGTAATCAATGTCATGCAAGTTCAAAAAAATATATGTTCGTTTAAAATTACAAGCTATTTAATAGTCAAGCACTAAGTGATCGTTCTCAAGGCAAAAGATAATAGTAATAATATAAATAAAATCCAGATTTGATTTTAAAAATGGATTTTTTATAGATGTGTGGTGTAATGTATCAGAAAAAAAATTGTATATCTATACTTATAATAAAACTCAATGTGTGTGTGTGTGTGCGTATGTGTTGGCGTTCTACAGGCCAGACCGTTGGACCTACAGCTACCAAATTTGGTACATGTATACCTTGGAGGTCCGGAATGTGCACCTCGTAGTCCTTTTTTCGAATTTTTAATTAGAATTAGAATTAGAATTAATTAAAATTTAAGAGAAATTTCGACATTTTTCCGCTATAACTTCCGAAAATATGATCGCATAAACATGATTTTTACATCAATTTAAAGATTAAAAAATTAGCCTTCTAATGGTATCAGTGTTTTAATGTATAACTTAAGCTTCTATTTTTAACGAATTTTTAAAGAAATATTTTAACCATGTTTTTTTAGCACGTGACTAGATAAAATAAAAGAATGCTGGAAGTTCAAATAAAAAAAATTATCATCGCAATGCAACTTTCAGCACGTGACTGAATAAAATAAAAGAAATATAAAATGTGATATTTTCTTTGAAAAATAAATGCAAAGCAAAGGTTTCTACAATCGTTTGCAATATCTATATCATTAACTCAATAAATCTTCTTTGTTTACGGTAAACCTGATTGAATTTAGACAGGATATGTATTGAAATCACGACTTAATGGCATATTTATGTAATCGCTTGCAATATCAGTATCATAAATTTAATACTTTTTTTCCCTTTCTCTCTTTCTTTAAAAAAACATATTTAATATTTTGGCAACATCATCGAAATTTTTTTTTTAATATTTTGGAAGCATGACCGATGGTTAAAACTGACTGATTTATAAAATTAAAGAATATTACTAGGAAAAGGTGTACTTATAGAACTTTCCGTCTGTCATCTTAAAGAAAATATTAATTTCAGGTCAATCAATACCCAGAATTACTTCAAGGCTAATGAATATGTGATTTAATTGAAAATTTTAGAACGCTTTACACATGGCGAACCAGCTGGTCGCCAAAGGCGGCTAGTTATATATATAAAAAATCACAGTTGAAAAAATAATTTAGATTCTTTTAGTATTTCTTTAAAAGAAAAGTGCAGAAAAGAATGGGAGGGGAAAGAGCCAAGAAAAAAAATTTTTTTTTTCAAGAGTTTTACTTACTATATTTCAATTTATAAAAATTCTTAAGGGCATACAAACTTCCGAAAATTCTAAAATTTAAGAACCGATCATATTATTTTGTTGTTGCCTTATTATTCACCAATGTAATACGTGAAAAAATTATTGTAATAAAAGTAAAAACGACATTTTTTCTTTTATTATTTATATTTGATTTCTTTTTGTTTAGTTTCTTAATGATAGATCTCTATTCTAGTGAACTAGCCGCCTTTGATGACCAACTTGGTCTCCCATTTTACTGACTTTTTAGGCAGTGAAAGGGTTAATATAAATACATTTTTCTAACAAAAACGAGAAAGATCACATTTAATTTATTCTGTCTTTAAAAAAATTTTTGTGGTGAAAATTTAAAAAAATATATGTTACGAAATAAAAGCATAATTCAAATTCTATTTCTGAGGTAATGTCCAAAGAAGGAGCTTTTTAAATAATATTTTTAACACTGGCGAAAGTATGAGAATTTTGACTGAAAAGTTTGAATTTAATCATAACTTTGTTTTATTCTGAAACAATGTTTTTCTCCCCCCCAAAATTAAAAGCATTGAAATTAAAGGGGGGGAATGCACGGAAATGTAATTAATATTATTAAAAAGATTTTTTTTAATTAATTAAAAATAATGTAAAAATTTTTTTGTGCGAGACAGGGGTTTTGGAAGATTTGAACGTGAATTTCTGAGTCATTACGACTATCCATCTGACGATAGTTAAGCCTATTTTCACTGTCGATTAAACTTTATTTTATACTGGTTTTCGTCAGCATAAGACAAAGTTACTTTTTTACATATTTTATGCACTAACTGGACGGAAACCGCACATGAGAATCTCTAAAAATATTTTTGTAGCTATATTAATTAATTAAGCGAAGTATTAATTTAGTTTAGTTACATTAATGCCCCATTTTAAAGTGACACTGGGGCTATTTTGGGACGAACCTCGTAATTTTTAACCACGGTCAGATGACTCATGAGTCGGCAGCTCATTTCCAGATTTCCGCACGACACTTGTCGGAGGTCGTTGGGCCCTGACGGATTTAACGTCCACCAGACCTACTTACATGGCGATTCTTCAGTGAAATCGGGTCTTGAACCTGAGACAATTCAGTTCCGAAGCAGGGATCTTACCACTTTGACAGGATGTCCAGTGAAACAGTCTGAAGCGTTTGTTTACATTTGACTGTTGCCAACCAACATTAAGTAATAAGTGCGATTTCTGTTCCACTTGCGTTAGAGTTTTATATAGAGAGATACTGAAAGCAATGTTCAAACATTCGAATTAGGAAACTAAAAATTTATAAATAAATAAACAGGATTATAAAAAGAAAGTAGTCGTGTAGCCATTACTGCTTTGAGAAAAATAAATAACTAAACTTGAATATATTACTGGGATTTCTGTATTATAATTAAAATCGGCTTTATCTTTTTCTTTGTTTGCTTGTTTCCCCCCCCCCCTCCAAATTCATTAAAGTCAAAATACAAATTTTGATAACAATCTGAAAATTTCATAAAACCAGTTATTCCTCTGCAATAAGAGTGAGGCAATTTCCAGGTAATTTTCACCTCAGGACAAAAAACCCGATCATTAAAATAATTTACACCTTTCCCTTGAACCGATAATAACAATAGACCTTCATTCCTCACTGTTGCAATCCAAATTCTCTAATTTCAAATCTTTCCCCATTTGCATTTGTAATAATGCATAATCTCAGAGAAAAGGTGTTAACTTTCAGGAAGAGAATGGGAATAACATAATGTAAGTAAATGGTTTTCACTTTAGAATTTAAAATGAATTTTTTTTAGAAAAAAAGAGCTTTTGCAACAGATGGTGTGAATCGATTATCAGCTTCTATTACGCTTCAAGTAAACTGAACGTCACGAACAAAACATTGAGATGGTTTTTCATATTTCAATAACATTACAAAAACTTAGTGGGTGTTAAAAGTATTTTTTTTTGTTCAATGCAAGGCTGTATTCATTCATCACCAAGGTGTCTTGGGGAGTCGATTATCAAACTAAAATATACCTTATCTGATTTTATACAATACCTGTTTAGATAATAAGCGATTTCTTCAACAGATATACTCAAGTATGTTTAGAATGTTGTAAGAAATATATTTCTCAAGCTCGTTGGTTAGATTAAGTGATTATCTCATTTCAGCTTCTTTTCTCTTTGAATATGTTAAATCTTGTTAAACCCAAAGACAAATTTCTCAAGGTTGAGACCTAAATGGTGTAGAGGAAAAAAAATTTCAGCGAGTTAACTTCCGGGTGCAGTGATTTGGTGAAGTATTTATTGAATGAGAACAAAAAAAAGATGTTGTTAATCATTCTGTTGAATTGCAGATACGACAATCAAAATTTTAGATTAGTGACCATTTGAAACCATATCGATTACTTTAACTAAACCCTCTTAGATTATTGGGAAAATAGTTTAAGTAATAAATAGTTTTTAAAAAAAGGGAAAAAAAAGGAATTGCTTTATCAAACTACATAACCTACTCTCTAAAAAAGATGTTATTCCTCTTTCTCAACATAAAATTGTGGATCCTGGGCAAGGCCGTGAACCTTTTTCAGAGCAAAGAGCCATAATTACGAAATATACATCTTTGATATGAATCTAGCGTGAAATATTTGGCATTATTTTTGACGATAAATCCCTGGTATCCATTAAATACTCAAAAAACCAAAAATCGAATCTAAACTTTGATGAATTTCTTGCCGAAGGATTGAAACCGAAATCTAAAACCGAATGACAATTGTAGTCACAAAATGAAATACCAAATTTCTTTTATTTAAATCACTGCGTTTTTGAGTTATCGTATTTTCATTTTTGGAAAATCAAGAACCGACAGAAGTCAATTCTTTTACGCATTTTGTTTCATATTCGATATAGATTTACAATTTAGATTCCAAATTTGAATACACAATTTACTTCTTTTTGTTTTGTAATCACTTTAACAAGCATTTGAACAGCTGGATCAGCAAGCATATTCTGAATGGGTTTTGTTCATTAAAATCCACAAATTTGGTGTTAAATCCATATGCCGGATTTCATTCGTTTAATTCGAAGCACTTTTATATTATTTTGTTTATTAACACAGATACATAATTCCAAAAGTACTTTAAAACTTAGGGGATTCGGAAAAAGTGGGGATTCGTCAAAATCACGAATTCAAATTTTTTTAATATTTACAACATTATCGTTTCGTGTACGTCGTAAAGTACACTTTTTTAAGCAAAAAAAAAAAAAAAAAGTTGAAATAATGGGAAAAGTCAGCGGTATTTGTTATATTATTTTCCGAGGTATTCCATGAAACGTATTCACTATTTTATTTATTTTTAATTTTCTTAATAGTATTTTTAGAAGTTTGATAGCTTTTTTTTCCTTTTAGTTTACATTACCTGAAATAGATCAAAACACAGAAAAAATATCCCCTGTTATTGGGACACAGTTATTCAGGAATGTCAAAATAATCATACGTTCGAAGTCCGCATTTAATTAGGCGTCTGCCATTATGAAAGAAAGCTCGAGAGAATGAAGAAAAGAGGCAGTTTAGTTGGAGATGGAACAATTCTGTTGCTATCTCTTGATGACAACGAAATAATTAAGCAAATGTTAGGAAAAGAAAAAGATGAGGAGGAGAAGAAAGGGGAGAGAAATGAAAACGGGAAGTAAATCAAAAGAGATGGTTGAAAAGAAGTAAATGAGAAATGAATTTCTATAAAATTTGGCGCACTTCTTCTATTGATAGTAGTATCTGTAGAAATTTGACTTCGGGGAGGGTCATAGCTCTAATGTATTTCGCTTGGTGGAAAATTAGAAAATCTTTCTATAGCCAATCGAAACGCAACGAGAAGTTTCGTTTACTTATACCAGTGTCCCGTTTTAAAACAAACTCCAGGGCTATTTTGGACGGACTTTGTGATTTTGTGTCGAAGTCAAATAAAGAGCCTGAGTTGGCGTATCCTCTCCAAACTTCCATTCTACACTAATGGGAGGGTGTTGCCCCGACAGATTTAACGAGCACCAGATCCACTTACAGGACGGTTCTTCGATGGAATTGGATCTTGAACCTCAAAGCCTCTAGTTCCAACTCTGTAACTTCACCACCAAGGCATCACGGCTCATGAACACAACGACCAATATACAGTCAAAACAAACATAAATTCAATAGTTTTCAATAATTCTGGTTATGAATACCACCCAAGGTTGAAACTCTTAGACTTTGTGTCAATTGAGTTTCTATAGAACCCATTAATCATTGGCGAGCAATAGCCGTGAGGTAAATTAGGAAAATATCAGAAAAAGTGCAGAAATTTCAGATTTATTTGGAAAGTAAATTGAAAATAGTTATTCATGATTGTTGTTGGCATCATGAAACATTATTGGCATAAATCATGGCAATAAGAGCGGAGTGCAAATACCTGGCCGAAGATTTAAAAATAAATTCTTTAATGAGCTAAAATATCTGCATTTTGCAGAGTATACAACTCTCACCAAATCGGTGTCAGTTCTTTTTATTTAAAAGCACAAATGTAACAACTAATCACAATTGACTCAGAAGTACACCATAATTCCAGTTATAAAATGATCAAACCCATAATGTTTCTCCTCTGGTACTGACCTATTGATTTGAATATCCAACATGTATCCATTTCTCCACGAATTCTGGAATAATAATAATTTTAAATGACTTTAAGAAGATTTTGTTTTCCCAAGACTATTTTTTTAAAAAATCTAAAAATTTAAATCATAAATCTAATTTTCATGGATAAATACATCCTCTCTGTTGACATTATTTGCCGAATTATTTTGCTTGTCACTTTAATAAACCTCAAACAGATTTCTAAAACTAGTTCTTTTGATCTCTGAATCCTTCATTGCAGAAATGTTATTTCGTGCTTAAAATGACTCTGGTTTGCAAAACTGAGTTACTGACTTTTGACAAATTTTTGTTCCGAGACATCTTTTGAAATCCATTAGTAATTATCTGCTGATGTCCTGAAAATCAAACAAGCGAATAATTGAGAAAATAGACACGCGCCGCTAAAAATTGGGTGATACTCCGAAACTTCATAAAGTAGTGAAAGACGGCGTCTCGTGCTGACGATGTGTCTGAAATATTTGCTAAATAAAAGCAGAATTTAAATGAGGATGTTATTCATGTATTTTGAGAAAAATGAATGTGATTTAGCTGATTATATCTGCATCGCTGCTCAAAGAATTCGGATGCATTTGAAAAGGAAATTCAAGAGGGTATGTGTGTTTTTAAGCATTATTTTGTTATCTCCTGTTGACTTATTTTAATTATAAAATTTTGACATATTCTTTGCAATATATGAAACGCCGGTATTCTGTAGAATAACAAGATCCTTTATAGCATATTGGATTTTTTAAAGGTAAATAGATGGAGATGGGAGAATTATGCACTTGCCATAAGCTTTATATTAGAGTGCTTCAGAAGTTTCTTTATCATCGAGCTAAGAATGATCTTATCTGGCTCTGCTTGTGCAAACAGGCAGGTTTATCTATTAGTCGTCTATGTCATCGTTTTTAATCATACCAGAGCTCTACTGCATCCTCCAAAAAGTTCTTTTATCGATTTGGTGGAATTGGAAAGGCTTAATTTTCTACCAGCTCCTTCCTCACGGTGAAACAACAAATTCTATGAAGTACTATCATCAACTGGATCAATTGAAAGCTGCTATAACAAAAAAAAAGTTAGAACTCATTGGCCAACGAGGCATTGTTTTTCATAATGATAAATAACATACTGCATTAGTCGTAAGAGAGAAGCTCTTGCAGTTTGATTGGGATGAATTACATCATCTTGCCTACTCTCCAGATCTTGTCCCATCTGACTATTATTTCTTTTTTTCATCAAGAAATTATCTTCGTGATACATGCTTTATATCTTTCAGCAAAATAAAAGCCAACCTCGATGATTATTTATTGTTCAAAACGCAACAATTTTGGAAAGAAGACATGATGAAGCTTCCAGAGAGATGGAGGAAGGTAACAGAGCAAAAGGGCTCTTAAATACAGGGCCCGATTAAGGCCCTGCATACGAGGGAGTTGTCCCGGTCCCCCACATGAGAAGGTCTCAAAATCGGAAAATACCATAGATAAGTTCTATGCACTTCTTCATTACGTAAGTAGAGTAGCAGGGCAGACCTCGAAAGTTTTGGCCCGTGCTCCAATTAAGCCTAATCGTGCAATGCTGATAAAAAAATAAATAATAACTTTAACAGTAAACAATGTGTATTCATTTCATCTGTACTTATAATAAAGATGTGTGTGTGTGTGTGTTGGCTCTCAAGAGGCCAGACCGTTGGACCTACAGCTACCAAATTTGGTACATGTATAGTTTGGGGATCAGGAATGCACACGTCGGAGCCCTTTCTTTGAATTTTTATTTGAATTAATTAAAAATTAAGTGAAACTTTGACGTTTTTCCGGTATAACTTCTGAAAGTATTATGGCACGAAGATGATTTTTGCATCAAATTAGAAATTGAAAAATGTAGCTCTCTAATGATATCAGAGTTTTAACATATTGCTTAAGTTTAAATTTTTTACGAATTTTTAAAGAAATATTATAACTATATTTTTCAACAATATATTTCGGACAAAACAATAAAATGTAGGCTGCTCGAGCACGTTACGAGTGAAAGGGAAAAAAATTATCTTTTATCAATATGTTGCCATCAAATTGAAAAAAAAACTGAATTTAAAAAGTCAATAGTTATTGCAAATTAAACATATAAAAATGTAATTTTCAGCACATGTCTGCATGACATGAAATTTTTTTTTTTTTTAAACTAAAATATGTAGAAATGTTTTCACGATATATTTTAATTTGTAATTTTTACAATATATACAGAAGTTACTTCTACAATATATATATATAATTCAAGGTCCAGCGGCTAACTTGTAAAGCTTTAATAATAGAAATGCATCTACAAAAAGAATCTAAATGAAGTAAATAACAACATAGTAAGTAACATGAGTTTATAATTGCTTTAAAAATGAAGAATGTTTATATTTACTAAAAAAATGAAGGAATATTTCGTAGAATATGATTCCTTATAACTAAGAGATTTATATAATTTAAACTTAATACACATTTTTTTATTTTGTGTATAGACAAAAACAAAACAAAATATTATTAAACGAATTATTTAAATCTTTTTGAAAGTAAAACTAAAACAGGGATTTTATGATGAATTTAAGTATTTTTTGTTTAATATTCTTGAAATATTACATAAATTATTATAATTATTCAGAAGTACACAATATGATTCTCTTCTATTTATATTTAAAAAAATGCTTCGTCACGTTAAAAAAAATGTTTTTATATCAATTTGCAGTTTAATCATGTCCAGTTTAATTTAAACTTGAAATTTCGCGAGAGCTGATCAGATAATTAGAGAGTTATATCGTGCATTATGGGCTTAAGACCTTCGTAAATGGACGGGTGAATTATATGTCTGTCAAAATTAGAACCTAAAAAATATTTTGGTGAAGTCGCTATTAAAAGACAAGTAACATAAATTATTTAATTGACAATGGCAAGTCACATAAAGTTTTCAGTTGACAATGACGTTACATAAAATATTTAACTGAAAATCTTAAACTCAGTAAGATTGAAAAACCAGCTGGTTGTCAAAGGTGGCTAGAACACAATAAGACATAAACTTATGGGACCCCTAAAGGAATTATTACGTATTTTCCCTAAGGATTTTATATAGATATTAACTAAGTATGACAAAATGATCATGATGAGACTATTAATTATTGTATGTTGTAATTCTTTTTATTGTTAAATTACCGCTATTCTTCTTCTGATGGACCAAATGGAATTTTTTTCGTAGAATGTATTTTGTAGTTAATGTAGTTGTATTTTCGTAGAATTATGTTAATGTAATGAAACTAAACTTAACTTCAGGTAGAATCGAAAGCAAAAAGCTATACAGAAATTCGTGATTGGATATATTGATAGAAAGCGTTTCAAAAAAACATTATAGCCATGGAATAAAACTTTGGTATATTTTTATCATACTGGATTCAAACAATATGTTCGACATTGCTGAATTAAAGAAAATCGATGACAACGGAATTTTTATAAACATAAATGAAAATATCGACGCCACGGTTTTTTTTTTTTTTTCTTTTCATTTCCAGAATCAAAAACTGGAAATCGAAAGTTTTATAGGAAGGGAATAAATAAATCGCTCTAAAAACACGAGAAGTGGTGGCGGGGAGGTGGGAAACGATGAAACTGAGATGAATCTGTCGCCATGGTAACGCGTTTTATTCGCATCGCTACTCAGCACTCTTCAACCGTCTTTGAGGAATGGAACTTATTATTATTTTTCATTTCATTTATTTTTCTTTTCTTTTTCATTTTTTTTAAATGTCGTCTATTCCAGAACTATTTTGTTTTGAGGGAAGGTTTTTAAGAACTTGCAGTAAAATGACAGAGCTCGAGGATTTCTTTCTTTTTTTTTTTAAAGGGAAAAGCGACGTACGTCTTAGGATCGAATTTCGCATGTCGACAGATAAGTTAAGAGACAGCAAGGAATTCTTAATCTGTAGAGAAGGGGACATTTTGAAGATATTCTTTGGAATTTAAAAATAATATTTTATAACGTTCCGTTCATCTAGTAAAGCTTTAATTTTAGACTTGAAAATTCAGTTGTTTGAATAATAATGAAATGTTTTAGGTACTGAACGATAGATTTCTCAGATTTTAATAGGAAAGGAATAATTTTAAGGATATGTGAAAATAGTATTTTCTTAATTTGATCTTCTTCAAATTGTTTTCGCAACCAAGTTTTTTAGTTCCCTCTGCATGAAATAATTTTACGTGATTTCAAATATATTTTTTTAAAAGGGGACTAGAAAAAATAAAATATGTATAAGGCTAATGAAGCCATAATAATCGATAAATTAAAATAATCAACTAGAGTGTTTCCCTTCAACTTCCTTGTATACTTGTACTATATTTTGTGTCGAGCTTCGTTGTCTAGTAAATTAAATCAGGAATGCAGTTTAGACTATTCCCCCCCCCCCGCTTTTTTTTGTGGAGTGGAGGGTTTAGTTTATAATTCTTTCTATTATTCATTAATTTCTTTTTTACTTTTCGAAATGTGATGCAGATGTATAATTTTGATGTGAAGACTATATGAAATCTATTTTTATTTATTTATATTTCGTTATTTATCTTTTTTTTTCTTTATACTTTCTCGTATGTGAAGTATATCTATATTATAATCTTTCAAAAATACGAAAACAAAATTATGACATAACTCTACGTTTCAGACTACCCAAAGTTCCAAAAACACATTTTCAAAATTATTCATCTCTGTCGCTGTGTTTGTATTTTTGTGAACACGATAACTCAAAAACTCTTTGAGCTAGAAGGTTGAAATTTAGTACATAGTCTTGAGTTAAAATGTGTAAATTTTTATCAAATTTTGAATATCGATTGGAAGAAGTATACCACAATAGCATTTCGAATTGAAAGAAAGACTAAAAAGTGCAATAAATTGAAATGTGGAGATTCATCAAAATATCCAATTGAATTCTTGAAATATTACAATGCATTCATAGATATATTCCCTATGAATGTGTATTCGCAAAAGTAAAGGAACTCAGTTAATTTTATTCTAATAAAGTTATCCCTTTCTTTTAATGTATTAACAGGATCTATAATTTAGATATAAAAATCCGATTTCAACTTTCACGACACATCTTGTTATCTTTATGAGTTATATGCACAATTGACTGTCGAGTACATACTCAGACAGACGAACAAAATTACAGATATAATCTTTACAGAATGAAAAGATGTAAATTATCGGAATTCATTAAAGCAGATTTCAAAATAGATTTTTCTCCGATGATTAATTAACTTTTATTGTCTGTTTTACAGATATGAAAAATTTCGTTATATTAGAAAAATCTATGCATAGTATAAAATGAAGTCTCTTGAAAGCATTTGTATGTTTGAACTCGAAAAGCTTGAGAAATACTTAACTGATATTGTAAATGTTTGCACCATTTTGTAGAGCATTTATTTGGAAAAATTTTAGTATATTGAAGTCAAATCAAATAAAAAAAAGAGTTTTATATTTGCGATTTTAATTATTTCCTCACTACGATTCGCGCATTCGTTAAAACAACAGTATCTGTGCGTTGCACTTATCCGAACATGAGTAAATAGAGCTGTGGTACATATAAGATACATTTCTTTGTTTATACCTCAAAAAATTTACTAATATTGGAGATGTTTGTACTACTTTATAGGGTATTTATTGGGGAAGGTTTTAGCATGTTGAAGTCCATGGGCAACTTTATATGGCACTTTCTAGAATTAAATTCATGCAAATTTTTTTTTCTTGGCACCGGGAAGTAAAACAACCAATATAGTTTACAAAGAAATATTTTGAAGCAAGATGACTTTTATTTTCATATCAGATTGCACAGATTTATGAATAAGTGTGTAAAACTGCGTACAATGAGTTATTTTAATGCTTTTAAATTTTAAAACACTTTTTCTATTGCATATTTTAACTGAATCTGGAACAGTTTTGGCATACAGTCATTTTCGCAAAAAAATAGTTTATTGCCAAATTTTAGCGAAATAGCCAAATCTGGGGTGAATGGCAGCCATAGCGTAACGGTAACGAAAGCACCATCGAAAATTGCTAATCTCGCAAGGCGCCAAATGACTGTATATCAAAGTTTTGTTATAGCTATTTTTGATGATTTCTAAATATTTTTATTTTTACATTTACGGATAGCCCATGTCATATCGGAAAAAAGCATAGACTTAAGTTTAAATCTCATCTTTCATCTTGGATATACCAGCAACGTTGTGAGGGTACTGTTAGTAATGAAATAAATTGATAAACCTCGTCTGTACAATGAAATGTAGATTTACTTTAGCTGACCTAATCGACTGCTTTTTACTCATAACAATTCTTTTACCATAATCTCTGAAATCTTTTTTTAAGGATATTGTCATTCTATAAGAAACGCTAATCTCTACTTTAAGAAGGGTCAACATTTAACTTCAATCAGAAAATCAAACCCTTAGTCACGAAGCTCAGGTCAACAATGGATTAAATCCTACCAGTTTTATTGTTCCTCGGAAAATTTACTTGAAACTTTTGCTATGATGTGCTTACTGTCCGTCTATTCATTAAATTGTCCTTCTCCAATTAAATATTAAATCTGAAGAATCCTCGAGGGATCTTTAATCTCATTATCGGTACAAAATTACGCTGTCCTGAATTTTGCGATAGATACTTAATTGTTAAAATCATCTAGTTCGGTTCATCGTAGGGTTTTGTAAACCTGAATTTAAAATTAATGAGACCTTTCGGTACTGTTGGGTAGAGGAGAGCATAATTTAGAAATGTCGATGAAGCTATAACAAGGTTAGATAATTGTCAGATCACTTTTGAAAATTTGGAATGATACTTTACTTTCTGAAATGTTTGTAGATTGCTAAGTTAAAATTAGATGCCCGATCACTAAATAATTCGATCAGAAATATGAAAATAATTTGAAATTCTCTTTAGATTTTAATTTAACACACACACACACATATATATATATCTGAAGTATTGATTTTTCACATGATTTTAAAATACATAGTTTTGTAGCTGCGCTAGATTTTGCAATTTTTATCTTAGTCAGAATATGAGGATGACATTTGGGGAAATACCTACTCTTCAAATTTCCCCAAATCGAAAGGTGAATAGAATCCGAAGAATTTCAAATGTAAATGGTCTACGTGCATATGGATCTTTGCTAGAAATGAGCATAGGTCTCATACTCTTCCAGTGCCAGAATTTATATCAAACAAGAGTATGGATTTCGGATATCTGTTTATTCAACAATCTACTTAATACTATAAGTTTGATTTCAACACAAATACAAATTTTATTTTCTTAGCTTTTTCTTTTTTGATTTTTAATTACCATATTCTTAAGTAGAGTGAAAAAAATTCCAAAAACAGTATTTCAGACCCTTAGGACTTCAAATGTGAAATTCATCAAAATTTCGATGTCAAGTTTTTCTTCAATGACAAACAAGACTTTGCATTTTTGATGATTCGAATGCCGGAGACTAACAAATTGACGCTTTTCTTTTCTTTCTAAAGAAGGTGCTCTAAATTCATTTCATTTATTAAAGATATTTTCCAAATTCATCTGGTAAAAATAAAAACAATACTTTAAAAACTTTTCGCAATCAGATGTTGTATTCAGATGTTGCAATCAGAAAAGTATTCAGAAGTAAAATAACTTCCTTTCCTTTTTAGATTATATAGGTGCATAACATGAAAACAAAACAAAGTTGCTACTTTACGATCAGAGCTTATAATGCTTTGAATAACTCCCAGCTAAAGAAACCTCTATAAGAGAAATTCTTATTTTCCTGACTCATGCACTTGTAGATAACATTTCTCTATCAGTGAGTGATAAAAGTACAATAAAAACATTCTTCGAACAATATGATAGAAACAGTTTCATCATAAAGACCCAAATATGTCATTCAGACCATATAATTCCAGGTTGATATGACATCATTTGGCGACTGGATTCTACTTATGTTAGAATGACGATGTTGGATGCATTAAAATGAGAAGTCGCATTTTAAAGTGCCAAACCAGCTTGAATGGAATACTATTAAACATGGCGACATAATTGTTTAATTTGTGATCGAATTCACCTGGAATCAGTGGAAATTTCATTCGTTCGGATTTTAAGAGTAGTTTACTTTTTTTTGTAAAAAGCGTTTGGTTATCATTAACTTTATCAAAATATGCTTAAGCAAATCTAGAATGTTTTGTGACATAGCACTTTAACAATTTTATCAATCTTTCTGATTTACCGAAAGTTAGCTTTTGAAATTCATAAAACAGCTCAACTGTTAAAATATGAAACATCAATATTATCTACATATACTGAAAATAATAAAAAGTTTTTTTCAAATTAAATTCCTATAAGAGCGTCATTTTTTTTTTCAAAGTTTTACCGTTTTTCAAAGTTAATAAGAATAAAATTTCGATACAGAAGAAAAAAGAATTTCTCTGACTTTTTACAAAGTAAGGGAGAAAAAAAATTGAAATATTATATACGAATGAAATACGAATATTATTACAAATGATCAATTCTTAGCAATTCACACCCTCTTCCCTTAAAGAGCTGAGTCTTATAATATTTATGATAATATGAAATTTTGTCAATTAATGATGACAGATTTTTCAATGCATCTTTAGAAAATACTTTCACTGGATACCGGCTTAATAAATAAAGTCAAGTAAATATAAAACAAAATCCTCAAATAATAATAATATTTTTTAAACAAATAACTGCCAAAAAATTATTTCACATGAAATCAATGAAACCTTTTTGAATATGGTCTTCATATATTTCGATTTTTAATACTAGATAATTAAAAGAAATTGTCTGCATTTTAGAATTATATAATGCATTTCATTGAAATTTGCGGAACAAATATTTTAAATTGATTTTCTTTTTATTTGTTGAATCACTGATGCTCATTTATTCAATTTATATTTAAGATGAGGCAAAAGAAAAAAAAAACACTGTAATGTTTTTTCTCGCAAGTGAAAAACGTTTTTGAAGACTTGATTTAAAAACATAAAAAGAAAAACAGAGCAGCTAAATTCTGAGTGGCTGTTATTTAAATCACAAAGACTGATGCATTTTTGATTTGTTATTTAAACTGCATAAATAGTTAAATTATATCTGGTTTTTTATTCTTTTATTCATATAGACAGTTAAATTCAGTAGGATTGTTATTTAAATCCCAAAGACAAATACATTTCTGAACTGTTTACTATTTCGACTGCATAGTTAGTTAAATTTTGCCAGGTTTTTAATTAATTTATTTACACAGACTGCTAAATTCAGCCTGACTATTATTCAAATCATTAAAACAGATACATTTCTGAATAGTTTGTTATTTAAACTGAATATATAGTTAAATTTTGCCTGACTGCTTGTTAGTTTTATTACATAGACTGCTAAAGTTTACCTCATCATTTATTATTTAAATTACTTTGACAGCTAAATTATCACAGATTGTCTTGTTATTTCCACTTACCCCTGATCTTGTTTTACCAGGCAGTGTTGCATTAATATTTGATTGCTTCTAATTCGCTACAGTGACGTGTCATTTCTAAGCGGAAATATTACATTTTTAACCTCCAAATACATTTCCCACACTTCAGGACCTACTATCAACTTTAAGCATCACAACCGCTACCTACAGCGAAGATCAACTTCTTTTAGCTTTAAACACCCGTTCCATAAAATTCGCAACAAAAACACAAACGGTCAAAAGCCGGATATACACTCTCCAGAGTATTATTCCAGTCTATTTCAAGATGCTACTTGTAAGGGCAGGCTGAGATTCCGTCGAATAAAATGTGGAATCCAGCTTCAGCATTTTCAACAAGTGCCTTTCCCAATCATAAAGATAAAAAGGAAGCTGGATGGTTCACACAGGCAATTCCCGTCGCACATTCAAGTGTTCTTTTTCATTGACTCACATATCTGATTCTGCTTGTAGAAACACCAGGAAACGACTTAACCTATCTTTCGCGATCCCTAAGCAGAAGAAAGACAATAGGGTTGCAGAAATTTACACATTTATTTCTGTTTAAATATTTACATGCAAAAGTAGTTAAGAAATTAGCCTTCGTTTTCAGTTTCAATGAAATTCGCAAGACATAAATATCTTAAATCTAATTTATTTTCATTTAGCATTCATTACTTCTATATTACCTTATTAGTTTTCTGTTTATGAGACAGTAAAAAAATGCTTAACATGAAACTGGAATCCTAAGGGAAAATCTTTATGAAGCCGTAATTTTAACTATAATTGTATAGGATTAAGAAAAATGTGGACAGTAAAATTAGAAAATAATTTCTTTTAAAATGACTCATCTTATCTATTTCAAATTATATCTTATCTATCAAAGTCGAAAATTGTTTTAAATTAAAATTAAACTCGTTAGAAATGAAATCAGGATTTTCGAAGAAAAAAAAATATTAAACCTGTATATTATGAGAGTACATTGTACTCCTATTCTCTGTTTTTAATCTTTGTAAAATAAATAAATAATTGAAAAAAAAAAGAGATTAAGGCATTTTAATTTTTTTCAAAAAACATTTGAAATCTGTTTAAATGTTTTTATTATTTTATTTAAGACATTGATAAGTATTTTATGAAAAATATCAGAATTCCAAGCAACATGCAAAAAATACAAGCTATCTATTCCAGATTTTCAGATGAGAATTACAGAGACAATTCGTAAATAAAATATGCGATTAATAAAGTTTAATTTAAGATGTGCAATATTAAACTAAAAGAATTTAAAACTCAATTTTAAAGAAAGAAAAACAGATAAATATAAGCAAAAAAAGACAGAAAAACTTAATAAAATTCGACCTAATCTTTTGATATGAGCATGGATATCTAAAAATTAAACTTTATAAATGATCAAATACTTTCTCATCATTTATATATACACTATAATAAATATTTCATGAAATATTAAAGAAATTTTTTATATAAATGTCGGAAATTTTAGCAAAACATGTGCTTTTAATTCCAGATTTTCAGGCAAGAATTGTAGAGATATTTTATAAATAAAATATGTGATTAATAAAGTTTAATTTTAAAAATACAATCTTTATAGAGGAAATTATTCTCCCTCACTTTTTACTGTTGATGTCTTAAGTGTTTTTGAAAGTTACTTTAGTATACTTTAGCGACCAAGCCAACCTTAAAACTAAACTTTAAAAGAAAAAAAAAGATAAATATAAACAAAAAAAAAATCTAAATAATATCCTGCCTAGTCTTTGAATGTGAATAGAGATATCTGAAAGTTAACAAAACTTTAAAACTATTCAAATACTTTCTGACAGAGAATATGTACAATATAATAAATGGAATAAATTTCAAGAAGCATTCCATAAACGAAACCCTCATGTATCAGACATCAGATTTTCATTTCATGAAAGAAAGTCGCCGTCCTACCATAAAAGGCCGCTCTGACCGCTGAAGGATAAAAAGAGAGAGATCACTATTGAATAATCTTTTGACAACCCATGTCTCGAATACATTAACAAAGTCACGTACAAGTGGTCCGTGTCACTCAATTCAACATCATGATACCTCATCCCTTGTGACATTTACAGATGCCTGAGAGATAAAGTTCTCCGTGGAATTAAGGACTTGGTTGTTAATGGAGAGATTTATTCCAGTCTTAAGCTATGTTACCTGGCTTTGTTTTCATGTTGCAGCGCTCAAACATTGAGATAGCTGCTCTTATTTTTATAATAATGTCAAAGTAACGTGTTTTCTCACTTGGGGACAGCTGTATGTAAATGAGTTTATTGCTTTATATCTATAAACTTTTTTTTTGTAGTATATTCTCACATGAATTTCGATCATAAATATATTATGATGAAAAAGTACAGGAAAGACAAACGCTATTGAAAGGGCATTTCCTAAAAGTTATTCTTTAGCTTTGTCAAGTGCTTAGAAGTTCTGGCGGCGAGTTCTGAAGTCCAAGGATGGGAGCAATAACTGTAATTCAACATAATCTCTCAAATGATAAACTTGAAACAACGAGTTTAAGACTTTATAGCGACTAAGACGGTTTGTTATCTCTTATTATCAAATAGAATTACAGTATAAAAAATTGAAATCTCATTGTCATCATCATATTTGGAGAGACAGCACAAGGTAGTCCAGAGCCATCTATTGAATTCTTTTTTATCGTATTCTGTTTTTGATACTTGTGAGTCAGTTTCTTTTCTGGATAGCCAGGAAGTTTGACTCCACTTACTCCATCCAACTCATTTTGGGTCTATCCCTTTTCCAACTGTTTAGGGGTTTAAGTAAAAGAATTTTATAAAATATGGAATCATCATCCATTCTCATTATATGAGCTGCCCAATTCATCCAGTTTATTTTTATGAACTTTATGATATCTGGTTTTTTATAGATTTTATATAGCTCAAAGTTACATCTTCTCAAAACATTGTTGATTTCTGTCCGAGCAAGAATGACCCACATAATATTTTTTTTAGAAAATGGTTGTTTGATTTAAAAGTTGAAATCTGCTATCACAACGTAGACATGTGAAAACAATATTTTTATAAAGTCACACGGTATCAATCATAATTTCGATACCACCCCTTACGATTTCGCAGTCTTTTCCTTTTTTTCCCCCTTCTTCGCGCAATAACTTGTTACGGTTTGCAATTCATTAATCAGACAGGGGAATCGGATGCATGGTGGACATTCGTTTCAAGTAGTAACTTCTTGTTGGCAATCAGTCGCCAAATGTTATAAACTTCTTTATCATTTTCTGATAGTTCTAAAGTAAAAAAATGATGCCTCAAAAGCGATAAATGGCCAATTTTCAGCCTGTGCATTTTGAAGATTCAAAAACTCTTAGCCAAAACAACATTATATTCTCACATATCATAAAAGCAACTTCTATCCGTTATAGTTGTATATTCACAGTCATAGTTTACTCTATAAATCTTTTCATTTTATTTTAAACGATCCAAAGAGTTTAATTTAATAAAATACAAATTCTGCTATAGAGATAAATTAAAGAACTGTCATATCATGATGATCTAAAATGCTGACAAATTACTTTGTTAAAAGCAAGGAGAGGGCAAACATATTTATTTAAGACACATTTATTTCGATCTTCACAAACGATATCTACTGCGTAAAGATTGGGACATTTAATTTATATAATGATGCAAAGTTTAATCATCGCTATATAATAGCATTTAACAACATTGCAATGCTGAAAACTTAAATGTGGGGATAAGTGAATGAAATTATAAGAAATATTGATCGCATTGATGGCTGTGAGCGGTTTAGCATAATTTACAATAATGTAAAAATAATTCTGAAAGGTTTCGGGAAAATTACAATGACAGCAGCATTCATACTATATATCAAAGGCATTCCGTAAATTAATAGTTAAGTGTAGCATTATAAGAGAAGTAAAAATCATTGGAATAAGATCTGGCGAGCATAGATGCCAATAAATGAGTTCAGCCTGTTTGCTGCTTACGTCAGAAATACAAACGCATTTAGTTATTAAATAATATTCGTTTTATTTCTAATTTGATATCTAAGGGAAAAGACGTTTTCAATCTGTTTTCCTTTTCTTGTCTTATAAATTCTTTCTGAGTTTGTTGTTTTATTCAAGAACGATGGAAACATTTAAAAATATAGCGGAGAATGATTTAACAATGAATTTCCATTGTTAAATCATTGATAACCAATTAACATAAATCTTATTTTGATTGATAAACTGTTCATTGGAATTACATTTATTATTCATGCATGAATAATAAATGTATTACGATTCGCTCTATATTGAATGACTCTATATTGAATCCGACAAATTAACAAGACACAATTTCTGAGACTGTCGCAAAAAAGATTATTTGATATACAAACCACAAATTAATCGCTTTGATTTTCACGTAGACTATTTTGGAAATAGATTTCAAATAATCAAATCGAGTTTCAAGGCATTTTATGTACGATAATATTTTACCGAAATTTGTTTAATAATCAAATAAAGTTTGAACTTTTAAAAAATAGCTTAACATATCAGATGTTCCAAACATTTTGAATACAATTTTATAATATTGGTTGGGCCAGGCGAATATTCATTGGTAGCCAAATCTGGAAAGCAGGCTCTACATACTTGTCTTAAAACCTTTTAGTCAAGGAATACAGACCCACAACAAAGAAAGAAAGGGGGAAAAACAGTTACTTCATACTGCTCCATTTGTTTTGTTACCATGTTGTGAAGAAAAAAAAAATCTAAACCTAAGTATAGAGTAGCAGACACGCGTTTTGAGTTATTTTCAGTTTCTTACTTCGACACGAAGAGCGAATCGTAAATTTTACGTTGTTTCTCTTGAGCGAATCGTTTGTCAAACATTAACAAAATTCATTCTTTTCTTCCTTTTCAGTGAGTTTTGCTGAACTTAAGGAGTTATTTTCAGAAGCTTTTTAGCATTTTCAGCTTTAAATCCACTCGCGAACTCAGCATTTCTGCTCCGGTGTTTAAAGATATTTTTTTTTCTTTCTGCATAAACTGTGAAAAGCATAAACGTGGAAGATCTGCTGTATACATTTCCACTGCTAGTAAAGTTTCATTATTTTTTAAAAAAGCTATAGGCACCTGCATTTCATATGTTTTTTAAACGTGAAATCTAACTCTATAACGATTAAATTTTAAAATTTGATACATACGTGATTTTACATACTTAATGGACTACTTTTTTATCTGACTTTATCCTGTACATTATTTTTTGCTTTTTATAGAAATGTTCTACTTATTGACATTTCAAACCTAGCCGTCAATTTTATCAGTTTTTCCTTTCATTGAATTATTGAAATTAAAAATAAATATCAAAATGCGTATGTTATTTTTACACACATATACATGCATACATTTTGTGTTATTTTTACGCACACACATATAATCACATATATATATGTAAACATAATTTTGCCGAAGAGTCGCCGAAAATATTAATTTCAGTTTATTTCATCACGGAAATGAGATTATGTACAGAGAAAAAACATTAAAAGATGCGTCAGTTTATATTGCGATGCAAGAGAGAAAGTTACTGAAATTTTCCCTTCAGCGATTTTACTATAAGATTCTGATAGGGATTTCTTTGCCATTTATCGATTTAGACAAGGAAATCTAATCTAAATCTCTTTTATCGGTATCTTTAAAAAGTATGTGAAAATGCTACTGATTTTTATCTATTTTTTTCTGATGTAGAAAACGGAATCAGCAAATTTTTTAAGCATGTGCTGGAATTAATTAAAAATGTGGGATTTAGATTCAGAAATAAGAAAACATTTTAGAATAAGGTTAAAATAGGTTATATTAAGGTAAAAATTAAGACATTAATAAAGATTAAAATAAGATAACGAAATATCAGTACACGAAACACATATATAAAAGTACTATAAGAACTATTTATTTTCATATGAGCATAATCTTCCTCTTTTATTGTATTGCCATATACTACCATGGTCTGTGATCTTCAAATGCAGATTCTTTATTAAATTAACTTCTCTAAATTTCGTTAATTCTTTTAAATGTTTTAGAGATTATGGCATGGAAATTCATTATTTTCACAGATATTTTACTGTCACTTCTCTTAATATTACCAGTAGTTTAATTTAGAATTTCCAGGAAAGTTTTAATCTCGCATTTAATCGTACATTCAGGCTATCTTTTCAGATCAAAAATCAGAACCAAAAAAAAAAAAGGGGGGGGAGGGAGGGCGGGGAGTTCTAGAGACTTTATTTCATAGCGATAAATCGAATTCGCTAGAATAAAGTCATGATCAAATTCACCGCAAAATTTATTTCAAAGCGAAAAATCAAATTCTCTTGAATAAAGCTCAGATCAAATTCAGTGTAAAATTTATTTGATAGCGAAAGTTCTGAAATTAGAAAGTAATTCTTTTTGTAATTTTTATTTAGTCTGACTTATTCCATGTTCTTAACGAAGGTTTTCGGAAGCAGCTTTTAAAAAATGTAATATTTGTTTCTTATAATATGCATTAGATAACAGGAAATGTTTCCTTCCTGGTTGCTTCCTTAAATTTATATCATATATATATATATATACTTATAATAAAGCTCAATGTGTGTGTGTGTGTGTTGGCGCTCTACAGGCCAAACCGTTGGACCTACAGCTACCAAATTTGGTACATGTATACCTTGGAGGTCGGGAATGTGCACCTCGGAGCCCTTTTTTCGAATTTTTAATTAGAATTTGAATTAATTAAAATTTAAGCAAAATTTCGACGTTTTCCCGCTATAACTTCCGAAAATATTATCGGATAAACATGATTTTAACATCAATTTAAAGATAAAAAAATTAGTTTTCTAATAGTATCAGTATTTTAACATTTAACTTAAGCTTCTATTTGTAATGAATTTTTAAAGAAGCATTTCAACTATATTTTTCAACAATATATTTCGGACAAAACAATAAAATTTATTCTGCAGGAGCACGTTACGAGTGGAAGGGGAAAAATTATCTTTTATCAATAGGTTGCCATCAGATAGATAAAAACTCAAATTAAAAAAATAAATAATTATTGCAAATTAAACATTTAAAAATGCAATTTTCAGCACGTGTCTGCATGAAATGAAATAAATATGAAATATGTTTTTTCTTTTTTAAAAAAAGAAAATGCAAAGAATTTTTTGTGACTTTTACAATATTATTAATTAAATAAATCAGCTTTGTTTAATAATAGAAATACATCTATAAAAAAGTCTAAATGAAGTAAATAGCTGCATAGTATGTAGCACGAGTCTATAAATGCTTTAAAAAATGAAGAATATTTAGCTTTTTATTAAAAAGAGATGAACTTGTGATATCAGTGTTTTAATGTATAACTCAAGCTTCTATTTTTAACGAATTTTTAAAGAAATATTTTAACCATGTTTTTTTGAGCACGTGACTGGATAAAATAAAATAAAACAATGCCGGAAGTTCAAATAAAAAAATATATCATCGCAAATCAAATCTAAAGAAATATAACTTTCAGCATGTGACTGGATAAAATAACATAAATATAAAATGAGGTATCTTCTAAAAAAATAAATGCAAGGCAATGGATTCTATGATCGTTTGCAATAGATATATAATTAATTCCATAAATTATCTTTATTTACAGTAAATCTGGTTGAATTTTGACAGGATATGCATTGAAATCCCGACTTAATGGCATATTTCTATAATCGTTTGTAATATCTGTATCATTAATTCAATAAGTTTTCCCCTTTTTCGCTTTCTTTAAAAAACATATTTAACATTTTGGTAACATCACCGAAAAAAACATTTTTAATATTTTGGAAGCATAATCGATAAATTGTTAGAGCATTAAACTGAAAAAGTTTTTTCGAATAAAGTTACCGACTCTTTAACTACTAATAACTGAATCTTTTAACTTTAACTATTTCTTAAATTTTGGCTAATGAATATGTGATTTAATTGAAAATTTTAGAACGCATTACTCATGGTGAACCAGCTG
>JAPMOQ010030349.1:2532578-2610818 GCA_026543055.1 Argiope trifasciata | reverse complement strand
ATATATATATATATATATATATATATATATATATATATATATAATTTCTAAAACTAATATAAACGCTTAATTTGCTTATGGATATAACTCATAATTAAAGGATAACTGCATTTAACACTAGAAAAAAAAAATCTGAATATTTCAGAAATACGCAAACGAGTGAAAATATACACATATATCAAGCAATTTAACCATAGGAATTTCATCACACGTTCTTATTTTGAACTATTATTTGTAGAGGTAGATTTTGAAGACAGCAACCAGTACACAACAACCAGCTCACGATCTCATTTCACAGATCACCCAGAAAGAAATGCCTGCCATAAATTATCATACTTCTTTATACTAGAACACCGAAAAATACAGTACTTTCTGTTTATGAAGATACCCTGGCACTCTTTTTTTGGTATTAAATAAGGGAAGACATCAAGAGTAATCTGCTCTGCCTTTACCAGAGATTCGTGAGGTTAATTAACTGTCTTTTGCGGTTAATCAGATCAATTCCCCCATTGACGGCAGCACCAAAAAAAAAAAGAAAAAAAGAGGGTAGAACCCTTTAATCGGGAGAAACCATCTAATCTTCTCTTGCATTCAGTTCGTGTGAGCGATCCATCATTCCAGGACAATCCTCTGGTTGTGTTGATGGATGAGGGACCGCAACCTTAACTGTTTAACACACTTAGGGTATCGTTCGGAAGGGTTGACGGAGCTGAAAAACAGTCTTTCCAGCGGGTTGAGGTGTAGAAAAACACAGTTTAAGGGTCAGATAAAAACTCTAACAAAGGCTGCAGTCTGGAGGCGACCAATTTTCCAGAGCATTAGCATCAATAGTCCAAGAGAGGAACTAGACATTTTTTTAAAAATCTAATACTTATATTATAAACAAATCAAATCGTTTGAGAAAAGATTCATATAACTGCAACCAAATAAATAGTCTAATTGTGTAATTAATATATTAATCAATAAAACTGGTCAACAAATCATGATTTTTCTTTTTCTTTTCAGAAAAATAATTACCGATTTTCAACGAATTTGATGTATTAAGTTTAAAAATACGAATTTAAACTTCAGATTTGTTCTTTAAAATTCTATATCTGATGCAACATAAGCCACTTTCAGCACTGGGATTGTCAATATATTCTTTTAATTATGAAAAATGTAACGCACATTATGCCGATTAAAAACTTAATTTCGCCATGAACTGCACATTCATCGAATGTACGTATTTTCTTTACTATTCTGTTTTTACAAGTGTTTCATGCCCTATATTCTAGCTGTAGCATGCAATCATGAACCGATTCCATACCCTTATATATCTGTTATTTCTTCTTACCAGAAATGTCTTTAGTGGAAATGCTCGCCATGTTCATTTACAGAAAAGAAAAAATTCAGACAAAGAATGCAAAAATTGTTTTTAAAAAGAATGAATTCTCTTTCAATTGCTGCTCAACGATTGGGTATGAGGCCCATGTTTTGTCTTGATTTGTAAGCTTGAAATCAAATTATGATTTATTGGTCGCATTTACAAATGAAATGATTCTCTGAAAAAGTGACAAAAAATGTTCAACATTATTTGCATACTTTTGAGATATAGAGTCACAAATATACTAGTTTATTAAAACTCTGCATAAAACAAAATAATTTAAGTCTGATAGGCAATCCTTTCTTTATTGAGTGCTAGTCCAACATATTCTTCTTTTCAGAATAAGTTGTCAGTGGAAATTATGCTGATTTAAAATCTTTTGCGGATAATTACCAAGCGTGTGTCTTGTGACTAAAGATCTGTAGGATTTCATTTCCTTGATGAGAGAGAATTTTTTATAGATAATTACCAAGAGCATTTTGGTAGATAAATATCAAAGACATTCGGCAGTTAAATACCAAGTACATAAGCAAATGATTACCAAACGCGTGCCTTCTGATGATAAGCAATATAACTTGATTTAAAATATCATTAATAAAGTCGATGGTTATAGACTCAAGGGATGATGAATAACAGAGAAAAACGTGCCTAAGGTTACGATAGTTTGAGTGACCCAAGTATTTAATTGTGAAAAAGGATACGAATAAATTTTTCGTATACTTATGATATCTGATTTTGTAAAGAGAATAAAAGCAACTAGTGCATAGTAATGCTTACAGGCTCTTCCATAACCATATTATAACATGATTGCTTATATCAGTGGTGGGGAAACTTTTTTTAAGACGGGCCATTTGTAATAACTAGACGATCGTAGCGGGCCAAAGAATAATGCTTAATC
This sequence comes from Argiope trifasciata, assembly GCA_026543055.1. Classification (NCBI taxonomy): domain Eukaryota; kingdom Metazoa; phylum Arthropoda; class Arachnida; order Araneae; family Araneidae; genus Argiope; species Argiope trifasciata. The sequence goes on along the minus strand of JAPMOQ010030349.1, from coordinate 2,608,557 downwards.
GTTAAAAACTTTATGTGTTCTATAAACATATACATATATTATTACATACACTTATTATTTTAATAGTAAAAAAGCAAAAGGTAAGAAAATTATAAGCACAAAATATAAAATGAATTTAGTGTAGTTCTTGATGTGAAGTATTATCACTTTATTTTCTGGTGTCATTACTGGTTGATGGTGCATGAGAAAAATGAAATTGAGACTGTTTTATCAAAATTTCATCATAGTCCGGTTCCTTTTGCGAAGCAGAAATTCTTAAAACTGATGAAAGGTGCTCATCTGTAATTCTGTTTCTTAAAGAAGTTTTCCTAAGCTTCATTGTTGAAAAGATTTGTTCGTATATATAAGATGAGCCGAACATTGTCATTATCTTCATTGCTAACTAATGCTCTTGCGCGGGTGTTTGTTGAGGCAGTGGGGGTTTCGGGGATTACACAAACAATTACTCGAGTCACAGCGGGTCGTTGCAGATGACTGACTAAGTCGCTAACTAACTGATCTTCGGGCGGCCTCGTTTGTATTTATACCTACCTGCAAGGATTGCTCGGGAATTGGAGTTTTGCGGTTCTTTCGGAAAAACAGAACAGTGAATCGAAAATGCGAGAGTATCTGGAAGTTTCTAGCGAAGAGGAGTCAGCTGTTTGGGTCGGATGGATTTGTCCAGAATACTATTGTGTTTTGAATATCCCCGCAGGTAGTTTTTATGCGGGTCGTCAAATTACGAAGTAAGAATGCGTTCAAACATTCTCACGACGGCACTCTTAAACGGGCCGGATTAAACCTTTCCGCGGGCCGTAGTTTCCCCATCACTGGCTTATATTATATCTGAGATAAATACAAATTTATTAAACCTCCTTTGTGCAGACACCCTCTGCACAAAGGAGCTTTGGGTTATTTGACAAGTACGACTCATCATTTACCATCATTCCTCGATATGAGAGCATAGAAGAGATTTTATAAAATACGGTGAAATAATCTCAGAATTTTTTTTAAAAGGGAATACCAATTCAGAGCAAAATATGACTTTATATTTGCATATAAAAATAGATATTCATAACAATATACAAAAAACATTTGGAACCAGGCGATTTATTCGTAAGAACCCAAAAGATTTTTTTTTAAAATTCTACTGACATGAAGGAAGCCAATTTAAATACTTACTTAAAAGCCTAAAGATCCAGCAGTCCCCGAATAAAAACCGTATCATATTACACTTCACGAGTTCTTACGATATATTTTTTATATCTCTTCTTGTAGCACCATTCTTCATCGGAAAAGCCATTGAGGGGAGGGAAGCGGGGCAGTCTTTTATACCAGTGGTTAAGTGAGACACCGACTCATTTATTTCTTGATTAAAGACCTGACTCGGGCTTTCATTTCGGGAGTTGGCTCTTGTTTCTTCTTTCTGCGGGCGATTCTTCACTTTTGTAAGCCCATTGTCTGCCTCAATGCTCCTGTATCCTTTATGCGGAGTTTTTCCCCTGTATCATTTATCCCGGGACTTTGCCGATATTTGATGTCGCTCCATTGAAAGTCTGGAACAAAAGCTTGCTAAGAAATTTCGGACTCTTCATTCTGGGACCATCGAATTTTTTCCTTTCTCTGTCTCTCTCTGTTACACCGAAAGCGTTTACTGGATTGAAAGAAGAAGTGGAAGAAAGAATAAAGTGAAGAAAAAAAAAACAAAGAAAAAGGTATCTTGCTTTGACATTTTTTTAAATACTGGAATTAAAATTCAGCTTAAACGTTGCGGAGATTTAATGTTCTCTTTAACAAGAAGTTTATGCTTGAAAAACAGCATTGCGTTTTAAGATAGTTCTCTACATGAAAATGAACGCTGAAAGTTTTCGAACTTATTTCCAATACTTACATCATTTCAGATGGATTAGAAAATAGTTCTCTTTTTTTTTTCTTATTGTTATTCTAGATTAAACTTCTGAACATTTCAGGGTACTCCCTTTGAATGCAAGCAAGATTTAAGAGTTCGAAGATTTCTATCAAAATGCTGAAGGACAAAAGTTACGGCAATATTACTATTATGTTAATTTTATTTTATGGGAATTTAATTTCATGTACCTAACTACGCGGAGTCAAGATGACTTGGTGGCGAGGCCTCGGACTCAGATTCTGATTCCCACTCATCCAGTCTATATTGCATGGTGTATATTAAAATTTGACGTTAAAAATTATTTAAAAAATATCTTAATATTTGTAAATAATATTGCAATGATGTTAATCTAATTTTATGCGAACTTAACTTCAAGTACCTAAATATATGAATTCAAGATTATTTGATGGTGAGGTCTCGGACCCATGCTCGAATTCCGATTTAACCAGTATTCATCGTGTATGTTACCTAGTATATATTAAATCTGACATTGAAAATTAAAAAATAAAGTCATTGATATAGACATAAGCTTAAAAAGAGTATATGCCAGCTTAGCTGTCGTCTTTGCCATGTTATCAAAATTGCTAGATCCATCCTATAATAACACTCGTATTGCTTCAAAATGGGGCATTAATGTAAAAATAAATTATAATCTAATTATGTGATCTTCTTCAAGCAACGAATATAATTCTAAATAATACTTTCATTTCATTCATGAATCACGAACATGATTATGTTCCAGATCGTTAGTAATGTTAGAATAGTTTATAGAGAATGAAAATTTGAATAGACTGTGAACTGAATGTTATTAACGATCGAGTGACGTCATATATGTTTCTAACTTTCCATCACGGTTGAAATTTTTCTATTAAATTAAATAACTTTTATGTTAAATATTCAGCACTGATTTTCAGTATTCAATTGAATATTTCAGCTGATTATCATCTATCGACTATCAGTGTTAAATTTTTACAATCTGATTTAAATACATATGAAATAGGATTTTAGTTTCAGAACTTGGCAACATGTCGATTAAGTTGAACTCGGGATACTTAGTTCTATTTTTTCTCTCTGTTTTAGAATAGGAAATGATTATTGAATGTTGATGAATATAATATATTTCTGTTGAAAACTTCAGCCAGATTCTTAATCCCTTTATCCTATTCTTTTTAATGTCGGGTTTTTGCATGTATCCAGTTATAAAAAGGCCAGTAGGCAACGCATGCGTAGAAAAACCGAAAAATGCTGTTCGGTCGATGACACATAATTGTTCGACAGGACAACAAGCCGCTGTATTATATATATATATTTCCCTTACTTTGCATACATTAATAGAACTTGGTGGGCTTTTGGGAATAAAAAATAGACAATGTTAGATTAATCCCGACATATTTTGCTCCTTTTGGCGTGAAGTTATGTGTGTGTGTGTGTTTCAGTTTATTTACCTTTTTTTCCCCATAGTTTTCAAAACTTATGCAGATTGTATTTTTTTTAAATTTTACCGTGTTTTTTTATGTAAATAAATATTTATCATTTTAATACGATGCTCAGAGACAAAGACAATTTCAGTGGCGCCAAAACGGCAGTTTATCGTTAAATATGGAATGCCTTTCTCATGAAATTGTGACAAACTTAAATTAGTCTCTTTCTACGCATGTGCTGCGTCTTATAACTGACTGAGTGTAAACTCGGCATAATGGTTTATTATCATTGCAAATATCTCATGCATGTTCCCTAACTGTTAATTAAAATATTTAAAAAATCAAATCCTTTTTTATCTTTCTGAAGTTATACACTTAAACCTAAAGTAGTTTTGTGGACTTTTTATTTTGATAAAATGATATGTCCAAACTGTAATTGTTTCGGATTATAAATAGAATGCCACAAAAGAAATACAGAGATAAGCGCTTTTATTAATCTGAAGCTGAACAGAAATGTTTTTCTGTTGTGAATAATATTTTGGAGAGAATAAGACATAAAAATCTGAATCTATCATTAGTTTTGCTTAATAAAAGGCAACTTCTACCATATCCTGAAAGTCCATTCACTGAATTCTTTTTCAATGAGGGAAGAATTTTAGGTAGGTCCTTTCCAATGTTTTATCTACCGAAACATTTTTTTTTCCTCCTTTTTATTGACAAAAACTCTTCAATCAGTAATCATTTAAATAAATAAAGATGAAAGAAATTTTTATCTTAAAACCAAAATATTAGGGTTTTTTTTTTTTGTTCTGTCCAATGCGAAATATTCCTACGCGTATTCCAGAACTTATGAATATTTTGTTATGCAAAAAAGGGAAGCTTTCAAAACAGAAATATGTCCCCTCTTCCTCCCCCTCTTTTGAGAAGGGATACGTTTCATTAGCTTCCTTACATACTTAAGTTTTGCATTATTTAGATATTTTGTGAAAATGCAGAAGTATCTATGGGGAGTTTGAAATCAAAATATTGCAATTTCGAAGGATTAACTATGCAAATTGAGAAATATCCAAAGTATATCCTTGAATATCTGACCTTTTATAATTATTGGATTTTATAAATATTATTTATGTGTAGTAGAATGACTATATGTATTAGATATACGCTTCAAAAAGGACAAATAATATTTTTTTTCATTCATAAAATTTATAAGGGGAGCTATTATAACTTGAATTACTCTATTTATGTTATGCAATTAAAAATTAATAATTTATATTTTTAATTTGATTATAGGTTTATTTATTATGCAATTAAAACGAATAATTTAATATTTAAATATAGGTTATTTCTGTTATGCAACTAAAAATTAGCAATTAACATTTTTTTAGTTATAGGTATTCTATTTTATATAACATATCTATGCAACTTCGATTTTCTTTCTATAAACAATGAGACGAAAAAGATTAAAATAATAAAAATAATAAAATAAAAACCAAAAATTTTAACTTCATGCAAAATGATCAATGGTGCAATACAGTCGTGTATTTGTTCCTGTATTGTTATTAATCTGTTTCGTTCTAAATCTTAAGGCGATGACGTGGAAAAAGATCTAATTTAAAATATGTATCTTCAAGTCTTTTGGAAGAGTGTTTTTACATTGGTGGGATTGAAAGTTTTTGCACTCAACAAATTTTCCTTCTTTTTCTTAGGATAATTTTGTAGTCATAAATAATATCCATTATTTTTCTTCAGGCATATTTTTTGCTTTAATTTGGTTGGTGATTTTTGTCATTTGTCAATGAAAGATTACAGACAAACTTTAAATATCTTTTATCATTGTCACACTGCTATTTTCTGTTGGATAAAATTAGAAATGTAATGCTACACGATTAAAATTGATGATTTAATAAAAGCACACCAAATTCCTTTGCTTTTGATGTAGCTTAAGATCAATATTTTTTTCTTCAGTTTTCTTCCCTAATATAATAATATGAAAAATACCACTTTAATTAACCTTCTAGCGGGGGGCGTATGTGAGAGATACACTAAAGATAAATTTCGTTTTATAGCTTCAGATCTGATGCCACCGGGAACGCCTGTCCTTGGCTATTTGTCGCCCTCCCTTTGAACGACTTTCAGTTGTCGTCGTAAGTTTGTGGCGTCAATAGGTCTCTACCGATCAGATATTTGTATTTTAGAGATACTCGTTACCGTTCATGTAAGTTTTTGTCTCATCTGATTTTGTATGATTTAACAAATAAATCCGTATTGTTTTAGACTGGCGACAGCTGGCAAATGCAAAGTGAGCTAAAATTAAAGGTGCTAAAGAGAAAAACCGAACTAGGCACTGAATTGGAAGATGCGACATCAGGGAAAAAACCCTGCCAAAAAGAAAAGCGGACTAGAATCACGAGGTTCATTTGTGAGATTTGAGAGAAATTTATATGTTTGGAGCACACTAAACATATTTGCATATTTGCTCAAATTGCAACGCTGCAATGAAATAACAATGAAACTATTTTCTTCCTTTTCATATTTAACTTTCAATTACTTTTTGCTTTTTATACATAAATTCTGCATTTTTGCACTTTATATTTTATTTGCAAATTGTTATGTCAAAATGTCGGCAATTTCATTTATATTATTTTTAAATCAACTCACTTAGTATGTGGTCATTTTATATTGTTATTGCAATCTATGTTTATATTGTTTCTACTTCTTATTAAGTAAAAAATGTTTAAAGTAATTGTAGTTATGAATTCTAAGCTATTTACAATATAATTTTAATAGTTACACTTTTGAAAATTTATAATTTACTTCAGCGTATGTGGGAAATACGCGCGAAAATTGAAATTTATCACAAATTTTATTGTTTGTTTTATGCAGAAAAAGAATTTCAGTACTGCACTAGAAAAAAAAAGTTGCTTGATGAATATTTACAAGCTTCTACAAATTACTAGTAAATATTATCCAAAACAGTTCACCCGTTTGCTACAAGATGACAAGCCATAGTGATATAAAAGTAAGTAATTTTATGTAAACTATGTCCAAAATACAACAGTCTCCTTATAATGTGAAAGAAAAAGGTCAATATACTCTATAGACATCCATTAAGATGTTTAATTTATCTAAACTGATATTAAATCAAATCTGTGAATTAAATAAATCCTTTTTATTGTGTAGTTAAAAAAAAATTATTTATGTTAATTTTTTTGTCATGTTAGTCAAACAAATAAAATGTAATGCTTCGATACTGTTTTAAACACTTTGATTCTAAATAGTTTGCTTTAATGAAAATAGAGAAAAATCTTTAAATTTTGAAAATATTATTTCCGTATAAGACTATGCGCGATAAAATAAAAAGTTCTAATACGTTAAAACTTTTGTTAAATACAATTCAAACAGTTGTTGCTATTTCTATTGAATTCAAAAATTTATATTCAGTTGAAACAATTTGTCATTCCTATGGCTAAGGTCTATGAACATCTATCTAAGTTTCTAAGGGTGTAGTTTGCCATGTAAGTTTAGAGCAACTTTAATATACTGCATATGCGCCCCGTAAAATAGAGTTACTATTTTTTCAAAAACTCAAGATGGAAAGTAGACAACATTTCGTAAAGGCAGCTATATTACTTATAGGCACACTGTACACGTTTATAAAAAGTTATTTATGTTGATTTATTAAAGATAATTCTCAATGCACAATTATAACCAGTTGTCGTAATTTCGAACTATCACTAGCAACATTCGTAATTAATCAATAAAGGATATTGTAGCTTTGTTTTAAAGTAAACGCAATGAAAATCTCTTGAATCTCTGAAAGGATAGACTGCATTAAATCCTTTTACTTTTAAATCGAAATATTTATAAGATGCACACGATTAGCCTCCAAAAGATATTACCTTTTTAATCTCAAAAACTATATTTTAGCAAAATACATCTCTTTACAATTAATCCAATTCATGGTCTCGTGATGTAAGTAAGTGGGCCATATTTATTCAGTCTTGGAATTATGCATGCTGTAAGAAGCGCCAGCGCAGCTATTGTACAGAATGTGTAGTTAAAATTTTAGACGATATGTGCATATAAGCTTGTCTTGTAACCAGAATGTAAATTAATTTTTGAATCAAAATCAATTTACGTATTAGAAAATACGAAATCATTAAAGAAACAGGAAAAATACTGTAAAAGTATAAAATACCACATAAAAAAATTGTCTTAGTTTTTGAATAAAGAATAGAGTTTCGATTCTCCAAATTTCATGGTATTAAATCGCTCAAGTTTTTGTTTTTGTTATAGTTCAGTAATTTCAATCAACAACTCTCACTTTTTTTATACATCTTATCTTGCAGCAGCGGTGTGAATTCATTTAATTATCAATTCACATACAAGAAATTAAGAAATCAATAAAGAAAGAGGAAAAACACAGTAAAAATATATTTCATAAAAGAATTCCGTCCTAATTCTGATTAAAGAATAAAGGTTTCGAATCTTGAAATTTAATAATATAAAATTACTCAATTTCTTAAAAATATTTTTATAGCAGAGTAATTTTGATATTCAACACTCTCTCCTTACGCGTCTTGTCTTGTGACTGCAAAGTGGATTGATATAATTATCGAAATCAATTCACATATTAGAAAATAGAAAATCAATAAAGAAAGATAAAAAATACAGTAAAAGAATTCCGTCCTCATCTAAATAAAGAACTTGGGTTTCGATTTTCACGATTTAATAAAATATTTTTTTTCTTATAGTTGAGCAATTTTGGTTAATCTACAATCTCTCTCCCTCTACCACCTACAATTAAAAACAATTAAATAAAGTTCTTAATTCTATTGCATTAATCAAAAGATGCATGCTAAGTATGTGCATGTCCCTTGAACGTGGTGGTTCCCCTTCCAAGAGATGGAAAATTTAAAAAAAGCACCAAACAAATAAGCAAAATAAAGAAAAGACCGCGCCGTTCCCTTCGAACTCGTTCAGCGAAGGGAGTCAGCATATCATACCATTTCCAATAGAAGAACATGGGTCGTAATCCATTCTTGAATGGAAGAAAGCTGTTACGGTTCGCAACTTCAGATACGGCTCACTAACCTTTTTTTATTTATCGCTCTTCTGCGAACGGAGTTTTTGCATGAGACTTTGATTTTTATCCAAACCGTTCCTTATGAATCTCACATGAGAGAGATACTTGTACGAAGAATACAGATCTGTTGATCTCTGCAGCGTTTGAATGACAAAATTCTATGGAAGCTGAATAAATTTCGGATAGATGAAAAACTCTTTCTGTTTTTAAGGTCTTAGAGATCAAAAGATGTTCTGTCTTATCGGATTTTCGAAGACAACTAATAAATTAATTTTTAAAATAATCTGGAAAATAGAATCCTGTAAAAAGTCTATTTTCAAATGCTGCTTCTTCCAAATACAAAATTCAAGATATCCAGTTGCTTAGGCTTATGTCCAATTTGGTTGTGCAGATTGTGGTCGATTTGTTTCGTCTTTCATATGCGTTACTTTGTGAAAGTGGTAAAAATATAGTAATATATACAAATCGGTGTACAAATCAATATATACTGCTGTGAGGTAAAAGATTAATGATGATGGGTCAGCTTAGTATGAATCATTACATAGAAAATAACCAAATAGAGACAGATAGACAATTTATAGGGAAGGCTTGATCAGTGTTACCACATAATATTTACAATCTTACCCAGTACTTTTACACTTTTCAAAGATTTCGATGAAAAGAAGCATAAAGGATGGAAAAGTATAATTCTCGGCAAATATTTAATTAAAAATTTCATCTCTTTAAATTTTAATTTAATCCCTGCCAAGCAATTGATTGTTAAAGTTGGTTAGTAATCCAATAATATGAAAATTAGTTTACAAAATTATAATAACTTCTAGTTTTATTATCAACCTACAATTTTTTGAAGTAAGTCGACAATGAAGTCAATTCATTTTTATCTGATACATATCAAATAAATTTGTCAGTTTAATAAACACTTCAGGCAAGGAGGGGAAAGAAAAAGGAACGTTACCACTTAAAGCAAAATACCGTTTGACAGCATGCGCAATGATATTATTATGTCATTAGGACACATTAATTATTTCAATTGTCAACTAATAAACAAGATATTTGCCTCATGATTAAAATGAAATGAACTTATGAGCATAATCAGTACCATTTGAAATTTAAACGTTAGATTTACACAGATTAAAACACGTTTAAATAAGAAAAATTATTAAGTTTTTATTCAATGCATGTAGAAAGATTCCTTTTCGAAAATTATGTCACATTTTCTTTCATGAATTAGTTAATTAATATATTTTTAATGCATCATTCCTTTTAATATTTTTACTATTACAATATTTTAAAAAATAAAAAGGAATTCAAATGTAAAGAAAATATAAGAACATTTTAATCCATTTTTCTTAAAAGTAGCAGTTAACAATAATATTGAAGAATTTTTTTTTTCACATTATCTTTTCACAAAACAAAAAGTTCTATCACGAAATAGTTAAAAAGAGCATTATTTATACCCTAAGATGTTAAATACAGTTGTCAATAAAATTATCCTTCTTTCTTGAAAAGTCAATTTTCTGTGAAAGAAAGCTAATAGTTTCAAGTTTATTTTCGATTGTTTCATGAAATAAAGTTAAATTTCCATTCTAAATAATATCAAATTTAATATAATACTTTTTTTGTGACTGCTTTTTTTCAAACACGTGTTAGAGACAGTTGGATTCAAAACTCAGTCAGTCTTTTCAATCTTTTTACCATTTCATCTTTGCCAATTTACATTTCAAAACAGAAAGTCAAAAATTCGATCGAATGCCTTCCATTTCATTTTTAACATCAAAGAAATAACTAAGCGATCTTGTCATTTGCACTGTTATTTCACATACATCTAAACTCACTCAATTCCTTTTCTTTCAAGAAGAGGGGGAAAAAATCTTCTGAATAAAAGTTCTGAAACAGAAAGGTCCATTCTTCTCGCACAACAGTGTAAAAAACTTGCAAACAAAAAAAGAATGGGAATCGTAAACTCATTTTTTTTACTCCTGAAAAAAGCCCCGAAGAACATCAATACAAATATCGACGTGTATAAAATTTTCGTTTACCTAAAAGAGCAGGTCTTTTTTAGCACACAAAGAGACTGAAATTGTTCTTCCCGTCATCATGTAAACGCGTCTGCCAATGGCAGTCTGCGTGTTTTTGATGTCATTTCATTTCATGGTTATCTTGGCCAGCAATCTTTATGCCCATAGTCGCCGAAATGCACTTTTACAATGACGGCCATTCTGTTATAAATGTTGTGACACGCACAGGAGTTACAGGGAATGATATATGCCGCGCGCAACATTGTGAATCCATCCATACCTCACGTTCTGATTAGGTATGGGAGGGTTCCAAAAAGCCACTTTTAGTACTGTAATAGCCAACAGTTCATCCCAAGCGAAGAATTAGATAAAAGAGGATATATAGAAAATGTCCAACACACATAAAGGCACACAGGAGCAATAGTAGGGGGAGGATTTTTTGTTCTTGTTTCATCAATTCAATTTTTTTTCTTTGTCTTTGATTCTTGGAGGACCGCTGAGATTGACTTTGATGGATCAACCAATTTTGGGATTGTGAGATCTCCTCCTCTGTAGATACAGGGTCGTGAATTAGGAAGGTCGGTGGGTGGGAGGCCTCGAAAAATGTGTTTGTTCCCATTTTTTATACGATACTGAAAATCGAAACTTTTTCTTAGTAGAAAAAGAGTAAGTGAAATGGGGATTTTATTCTTCTCTTTGCTATCTTAAAACATTTTTTTTTGTATTTTTTTATATTTTTAGGTATTGTAGGTGAAAGATATACTTAATCTGAAATTGATCTCTAAAATAAGCGACGGTAGTTTCAATAGAAAAAAAATTATTCCTCCCAATAACTTTTATGTATTGATGGGATTTAATGTGCGGATAAAAGAAATGATTTAAGGTTATGTATTAAAGCAATTATTCCACCTAGAACCTACTACTGTTTAAACGGCTACAGTTTTTTTTCCCGTGCTTAAATCCCACACTTTGCAAAATTAAAAAATCCATATATACTGGCTAATAGATTATTTAATGACTCAATAAATAATTGCATAAAATTTAAATTTAAAATTAAAAAAATAAGTAATAAAATATTACTTCTTTAGCTAAAATAAAATCATGCGATTTTCATTATTTGATGAAGCAATGAAAACGGTTTGAATTTTAGAGCAACAATGTATTATATCATTGAAAATTATGCTAAAAAAAAGCTGAAATTTATGGAAAATATGCTACCTTTATAGAAACTATTAAATTAATATTATTAAAAAATAATCATTTGCATTTTAAGATGATGCAAAACAATATTATTGTGTTGTAAAAGGAAGTTAAGTGAATCACACTGTTACTAATTATTGTAAATGCTATATAAAACGAGTATACAAATTATTGATTATTTCAAATGCTTTTTAAAATGTGTATATAAGCTATTAATTATTAAAAATGCTATTTAAAATGTGTATATGAGTTATTGATTATTGAAAATGCAATTTAAAATGTGTATATGCTACGAAATAAAAGTAAATCTTATTTTGGAGTTAAGGTCAAAATAAAGGTGTTTTATTTTCTTCGTCTTGAATTTTATATTTGTAACATTGACTAAAGATATGGTTCTTCTTCCAAAACATTTTTAATAATATTTTACAGCTCAGTTAATTACCGACTCGTTGATTCAATACAACAATAAAGAGCTATTCATTTATATTTGATAGTTGCCATTCTGCAATAAGCAATAAAAGTTATTTCTAGATCAAATGCATTCTATGTATATAGAAATTTACAGCCTTTTAACATATTAATAAAAATATATTCCTAAAAATTATTTTTACTAAATTCATTTCCATTTCTCTTTCCAATCACGTTCAAAATTTACCATAATTCTGCCTTGATAAATTGTATAATGCATTCGAAATCTCATTGGATGAGCTGTAAAAATATGTATGTATGTAAAAAAAAGGGAAAAAAGAAAAAGAAACTTAATAATAAGATCCAAAGTGAAAGATGGAAAAATCGACGCAAGTTGTAAAAAGGTACAGATAGGCATGTATGTATGCTCTTAATTAGCACTTGTGATGAATTTATTGGAAGCAGTTATATTTAAATTACTCCTACCCTATCTGTGCATCCAGAGTAATCAGTAACAGTCGTTTTCTGCCTGGGAACTAAGGGAAAATTAGAGTCATGATCTTTAATTACGTCTTCTCCCGTAGGTGGTACGTTCTATCATCGATATAGCTCGATCCTTTAACACTACTATACTCCAAAGAAAAATAAGATCTCTTTTAATTTCAGGGAATAAAATTCTGGATATAAGAAAACTATAAAATCAGGAATGAGATTTCCTCAGTACCTCTCAGTGTATTCAAAACTGATAAGAAAGAAATAATTTTAAATAATTAAAACCAATCAAAATTGGGTTAATTAATAATATTTTACTTTTTAGAATAATAACTATTAATTAAATCTAAGCTTCAAAATTCTCTCAGTGGATTATCTGACATGGAATGTAAAATATTTTCATCTCTGTTCATTTTTTATTTTATTTTTTCTCCTTTAAAAGGAATTCGGAATTCAATTAATCGTAAATAACATATGGTGAAAAATACTCAAAATTCTATTACTTAAAGGGATTTGAGATAATACCTAGAATTTTGACAATAACAATCAAAAAATAACGCTACTATGTAATTAAAATTTACAGCGAGGTTTTAAATTTTTTAAAAAAGATAACTTAATCTTACATTTTTATTTGTCAAAGCAATTTAAATAAGTTAAGCTGATACATCACATCGAAATGGAAATGTATCTGATTTTTTTCGTGCACAGACATTCTTCGAGGAAGTCATTACTTAAATTTCACAATTTCGAGCAACTCGCTGAGACTCAATAATCAAGAAGCAACAGATACAAAAATAAGTTCCAAGAATTCCGTAAAATATAAAGTAATGAACGCGATCTTTTCATCAAAAACTGAAAAGTAATTTTAAATATTAAGAATGTTTTTGAAATTCGTAGCAACTTCATCAGGTTTTTTTTCTCAACTTCTTCCAAAATTTCTGAATTTAATGAAAATATTGTCATTTTCATACAATGCCCTATCAATTAAAAAAAAGTCAATTTCTAAAGAGACATTATTATTATTTTCAATAAACTAAGTAAATTGTTGTTTCGAAATAAAATTAGTCTAAAAACCATTTTAGTATAAAATTAATTAATATTCTTTGAAATAAGATATTTTTTATCTCATTATCGATAAATGAATTCCCGAAACAATAGATCACAAAAAAAAAGTCGCATTTTTCCATGAAACCATTTAGAAAATTAATTTGGGGAAATATTCTTAGAATTATTTAGCTTTTGTTTAGGTGATTATCGATTGTGCTTTTAAATTTTCTGGGAATAACAAGACAATGCAAAAACAAGTCTACTAATGTTATTTCAGTTATTGCTTCTCCGTTGCATATATTTATTTGAAATGGGTAATTGAACTGAAATAATTCGCCTTTTAGGACTAAGTTTTAGGAAATATTTACTAGTGACATCTTATTTAAGCTTTTAAAAACTTTTAAAAACAGTTTTTGAATTAGATATCGGCATTATTTAAATAATAGCATGAATTAAAATACCTGCATGAATACCCTAAAGGAAATATTGAGATAAAAGTCCCACGCTTTACGATGAAACTTTTTAATATTGAACTATATTTCACCCTTCTTATTTTTTTTAATGACTTTCCGTTTGAATACTTTTTTAATTGCTTTCTATCAGCGCCTTAAAAATTTAAGCGAACGTTTTTGAGAATATTTGGAAAGAATATTTTTCAGGAAATTATTGCGGAATTTGTCTCCCATATTTGTGAACCTAATTGTCCCTGTGGAATATCCCAACTCATTTGAATTAGTTTCCTACGAATTGCAAACATCAGTGCGTTCCATGTCTAATTTACGGCCTTCTTTCATTTTCACAATCCATTTAAAAATGTTAATAGATAGATCGTGATATTTTTAAGATGTGGAGCATTTCTAATAGATGAAACAAAGAGAAAGGAAATTTAAAAAGTATAATTTAGATTTATTACTTCTCATGAACTAGAATTCTTTAATGTAGATAATATTAAAAGCCTTTGGCGACCGGATGGTTTCGCCATCCATTAACACTTATTTGCCAACCATCTATTTTATAGAGTAAATTATCAGTTACATGGACGGATTAATTGCAATTGTTAATCCCAAAATGAGGAAAAGGAAAACTTTAAGCAATTTTTTTAAAGAAAATATTCTAACATAAAAAAAAGTTGACATAAGGGAAAAAAGTCTTTCCCCCTCTTTTTCGCTGTAAAAAAAGTTGACATAAGGGAAAAAAAAGTCTTTCACCTCTTTTTCACTGTAAAAAAGGTAAATTTGCAATTTTGTTGTTGTTTTTAATGACATTCTTTATAGAAAGTTCGGCGATTCTAAGCCGAGTATTAGCGTTGCGTGTTTCAGTCGTGCCATCTAGGGTGAAGAATACGCGTTAGCTACTCGTGCGTCACAGCCTCTTTCGTGAGGCGGACCTCATTCATGCATTCCCTTCACAATTTAGACCTGAATCAGAGAACGATCATTTTTCATCCTTTATCCCCAGTGGTTTCTGACTTGGAAGACTTTGTGGTTATAACAGATTTATACGTAAACGAGCCACTGCATACACAAGGAGTCTTTGGTTGGCAGCGTTCGAATTCACTACTGAAGAGATGCGAATTCAACATCTTACCACCAGGTAAAAAACAGAAATAATTGTAAGCGTAGGTCGAATACTTTTTGGCAATAAATATTGTGCAGAAACGTTATTAATATTATTATCATGGATGACTCGAGTCCCTCAGTTTTGAGAATAATCGTGAATTTGCTGCAATAATTCAGTAGGTCAGCTTTAAAATATGCTTCTTAGTTATTCTATCTACTTTTAATATCTAAAATGTACTTCTTATGCTAAAAGTATAGCTTATTTTAAAAAGATCACAGAATAAGAAAATATAAGCATTGTGCGGGAAATATACAAATATTCTATTTAAGTTTTGAATTTTGTAGAGAAATAAAATCAGAATATACTGAATGCTTGTCATCTGATGAGGTTTGAGGCTCTAAATTTTTTTTTCATTCGACTTTTAATAAATTTTAAGCAAAATGACGGTCTGGAAATTTCCAAATTGAATAAAGACAACCTTACTTAATTCTAATTACAATATTTACGCTTCTTTAATTCCAATTGTATCATTTTATTTTCTAATCTATAAAGCGATGTCCCTACTGAATATTACCGATCGTTTTTGCATTATTTTTGTTGTGGCTTATGGCACTTAACAAGCCCGTTGACTATTATCTGTCAGCGACTTAAGCTGAGTAAACGCCTCTTGTTTTTTAAGTAGAGCCAACTAGGGCCAAGAATACGACTTTGTATTGCATTCATCTCATTCGCTAACTAAACACTCTTTTGCAGGGGGGAAGGGCACATTTACACACCTTACAGATAGAACACAGAACAACCATATCCGAACCGGGACTCGAACCTAGGACTCTCAGATCACGGGGAAGACACCCTTCCCCTATACCCTATGTTATTTGCAATAAGGGTATCATATGTGATTTAAAGATTCCATTAAAGAACTAAATAATTTCATTGCCATAAATAACTATGAAAAGTACTGTCATAAATAAAATGATTTTTTTTTAATTCTAAAAATTAGGAGGAAAGTTACCCATCTGATGTAATACAACAGAAAACATAATTTTTTCCCCTAATTTCAAAATGATGAAAAATTAGTTTTGTTAAAAAATTCTCCAAATTATCTAGGATAAATACCAAAATTTTATGCAATTTTCGATCAATAAAAAATCTGATTAAAAATTTAAAAAAAAAATCATTCCGAAAAACCCATTTACATACCAAATTTGATAGCTCTAGGTCAAATGATCTGGCCTGTAGAAAACACACAGAAAGAAAAGCTCACTCTGACTTTTATTAGTAACAGTAATGATCCATAAAAAATATTTTTATTCACAATTCCTTCAATTATGAAGTGCTCTGAACTTTGTCCTTCAAGAAAGCATGCATAATATCACATCTCTCTTTGTTGAGCATAGCGGGTTCCATTCAGTTATGTATTCAAATTCGTGACTAATTAAAATGTCGCCAACAAAAAAATGATCCCACTTTATTAAATGCAACTGCAAATGAAACGCAACACATTCAAAAATTCTAAAGCTTCATTTCTTTTTCGTTTCAAATGAATAGCACTCCGATCTCTTATGGCAATTTTATCTGTTATACTTTAGCAATATAAATCCCCTGTAATCATCTGATTTAATAAGTAGAACAGCGTTTCTTGGAGTCACCATAAATTGAGATTTGCTCAAATCTTCACATGTTTATGATCACTACGGTAATCAAATTCCAGACCTCACAAGTAGAGAATAGTGTGGCTGGAAGAGAAGTCGACTGATAAGAGGGCATCTTCGTATCTGCACCTACACGCAATATCAGCCACCGGATCAATCTGGTGTGTCCTATAAATTAGGCATTGTTGAGAAGTTTTTAGAAGCTTCTGTGGGTGAATGTTCAGTTTGATATGTTATCCGAGCTGTTACCTTTCACAAGTTCTGAAGCACTAGAAGAGGAATACTCTAAGATTTGAAAGGCAATTAAAACTGGCATTGAAATGTAAAGAACCATAATTTGCTCTAACGTTTTGTTAGAAGAAAAAAGTTTTATAAATGCATTGAAAGAATGGCACCTTAAAAAGGTATTCTATTTTATTGAGAATAATAACAGAAAATATTCATCGCTGGTATCACATGATAGAAATTACAGCACTTTTTTAGATTAGCCTTCCTCAGTTTTTATTTATATCTTTATGTGAAATGATATCTCTAAATCTAAGTTAAACTCTAATCAACTTCCGAAAGTTTTATCTTAATTTAATCCTTATTAAATTCCTTCTAAAATATTCTCTTGTTTCCTGATCCATTTCTACCTTTCTTTTTATTTAATTAATTCAATATGAGATACAGAAAACTGCCTTTTCAGCATGTTTAGACGCTCCAAGTGAAGAGATAAAAATCTGTCAAGCTAAGCGAATTCTTTTAAAAGATACCTATAATTTCCTTTCTTAAGTCTATAGGCATCAAAGAATCTCTATTAGAATCAAATTGTATAAAATCAATGGGAGAAATGTTTTGGCTCGTTTTTGCTCTTGTGTCGCGTTGCAGATCCTGCTGAAAGTGTATGCATGTATGCGTGGTATTCTATGGTGAACACCGTTTGATCTAGAACTCCAAAAGTTGGCAAATATATGATATACTTTGAGAATGAGAATTTTTTTTAAATTAAAAAGTAAGCAAAATCTTAGTGCTCTCCCGTGATAATTCAGAAAACCATTATTGTTTGAAACAGATATTTAGTCTTTTTAAAAACTTACTTTTTATGATATAAATAATAATCAACGAATCAGTATTA
The DNA here is from genome assembly GCA_026543055.1 of Argiope trifasciata. Classification (NCBI taxonomy): domain Eukaryota; kingdom Metazoa; phylum Arthropoda; class Arachnida; order Araneae; family Araneidae; genus Argiope; species Argiope trifasciata. Next base: position 2,590,668 of record JAPMOQ010030349.1, on the reverse strand, counting down.
ATAATGTAAATTCTTTAAAAATATTTTTTACCTAATTTTCAACAGTACATTCTATTATTAGAATGAAATTCAAAAACGTTTTCCTTTTTTCCATCAATTTAATCACAAGACTTTCTACCATAATTGAAAGTTAAAGAAGAAAGATTCATCTTATTCTCAGATCAGTTTACATAAGGAATTAGAAAGAAAAATTAAATATTGAATCAATTTGTATCTATCTTACATATTTAACATAATTAAATTCGGCTGATATTTTCTGTAAATTGCCACATGCAAGCAGTAAAAATCATTCAAAATATTCTACAAAACAAACTGTAGAACTTTGAACGATAAGATTCGGTTCGTAATTGATTTTTTGAATTAAAGATGCTAAAAACAAGAATTAAAATTAAATTTTTAATAAAAATTATTCAAAATGTGGAAATTTTTCTGCGATATTTTTAAAAATTATTTTTAAGCCACTTTTTTAAAAATCATATTCGTTTCATTAACGTTTTTTATTTACTTATAGATTTTAGTAAATTACAAGAAATATTTTTGGTGCATTTTGCAATACTATTTTTTTACTTACTTGTTTATGGATTTATGTGGGAGAGGATATTAAGTATATGTGAACAAGGATCATTTTTTGCAAGGATATTAAGCACATATTTTACATAAATGGTACTGTTGCCATGATTAAGAATAAAAGTTAGGAAATAATCTAAAGACAGATAAAAGGTTAAAACATTATGTTTAACATATTATGATATTTCGCGCTAAGGTTTCAAGTATACTTTTATTTTCTTAGCCATTCCCATTTTCTACACTCTACTAAATCCTTGCAAAAAACCGTTTTCAAGGCCGTTACAATGTTATATTATTCTTCATTTTCAATCTGAGAATAATGAAATATCAATAATCACCTTCAGATTATTTTAATAATCACTTATGAAAAGCGAAATAAATATATTTTTTATTCTCTCCCCCCCCCCCCATCACTCAGTAGTTATACCAGAAAATCCAATCCAACTCAGACGAAACCGAGTTCAAAGCCATGGCCAAAATAAGGAAACTAAATTGCATATAAATGGTGCCTACTCATTTCATCTGTGACGCAACACTATCGACGCCTCTACATTTTTAGCGAACCCCCAATTCTCCCCCAGGAGTCCGTCTAGGAAGGGGGACAGGTCGCGATGCTGATAGGAAAAGAAAAGCTGATAAAAAAATGTGCTAATAACGAAAACCCTCTGATGTTAATATGCCGCTTTAGTCGGTAATTATCAAAGAGAGGAAATAGAAAAAGCTTATTGGCATGCGTCCGGTGGCCCAACGAGGCTTCTTATGGGGGTTAATAAAGAAAAATATTCATAAAGATGGGGGAACGGAAAATTCAGGTAAGAAGAAGTAGTGAGAGAGGATTTCCTACAGGTGACATGATTATAGGGAAGCGCATGTCAATCAGAAGTAGTGCTAGTTGGAGAGGTTTATCGCATTTCTGGCGCCGAGACCTTTGGCTATTTTAATAACTTATTGATGGGCTAAATTTATCTGAAGCATATATATGATAAGCGTTCGTGCATGTCAGCTTAGGTCTGAAAACAATTATGTTCTTTATTCTCCAGTAAAATAATAAATATATTTTTAAGTTAAACTGGAAATCAGAGACAGTTACAATGAACTTTATTTGACACTAAAGCTGAATTTTATAAAGCTTGTACAATTACGACGCCTGATTCCTGGCCTGGGAACAGCTCGTCTTCTCCGTGATCTGAGAGTCTTTCCCAGATGTCTTGGTTTGAATTGGTGTTCAATTCAAGGGGGATAAGCAACAACCACAATTACAGCTGAAGTGTGCCATGAGAGAATAAGCTGACATGCGAAATATTGTCTTACTATTCATCAGACTTTCATCAATGTTGTAAAATTCCTTTATAAGGGCAATGTTGAATGCGGTGAAAACAGTTCTAACAATTTTCGCTTACGGTAGTCCGATTATTAGTATAATTAATAAGCGAATTAGAATGCCAAAAATAAAGATATAGGCTTAACTGGCTTTCATTTTTATTTGAAACTGTTTTTATTAAAATATATGTTCAATGTAGAGTTTGTTTGCTTATATAATATTGGCTGAATGACCTATCCCCCTACACACAAAGGCAAGTAGCAATTTCTGGGATTTGAGAGGGTTGAAGAACTATAAAAATGTCCACACATGCTTTCTTTAAATCTTTTAACAAAGAAATACTCATCCTAATTAATTTCGTCTTCCTTTTCCTCTGTTAAATCCTTTCACCAAATTCATTAATAATCAATTAGTGAAAAAAAAAAGATAAAAAATATTCTTCTTATATATACTTCACCAGTGTTGAGAAAGTTTTTACCATTTTTCACCCACTGAAAGAAGATGCATTCGGTGTCTTATTGGATTGCCATGGAAATGATTTGTTGAAGAAATTACTAAAAACAATTATTCTGAAAAATTAGGTCAAATCATTGTAAATAAAGATTGTTAAAAGGATTGTTGAATAAAAACGATTAAAGAAAGTGTCTACTAAATTCCTTCCATAAATTGTAGATAATTGAAGAAAATAATTAAATTAAGAACGGCGATAATTATTGTCACAAACTTGATATCCAGTTATAACAAAGTGACCATATGATAAATTACTTAAAGGATTATATTTTATATTGTTTGTATCAATAAATTTACTGCTGAAAATATTGTGATTTTTAAACAGCCTACTCATCTTATTAATCATTTTTAGTAAAATATTTTGGACATATTAACAGTTTAATAAATGAAAATTCCAACTTTCTACGACTAAAATTGCCCGAATTATGATAATTTGAATCCTTTTTTCATTCAGAGGTTGTAGATGATTGTTTAACATAACCTAATTAGAAATCAACCGCTAAAAAGAGAGCGAGATTATTATTTGTTTTCGTCGCTTATAAATATGTGGTAAATAGGATTGTGATCAACAAACAAATATTGTACTGTAAAAAACTGTACAAAATATTGTACTGTAAAAAGTTAAGATAATTTGGAATATGGCAAAACTATCATACAAAAAAGAGTATTTTAAATAAATCTTCGCCGGCAGTAAATTTGATTTGAAAAATATTACGGATTTTTCTCTTTCTTTATTTGAATTATTTAACTGCTGGATGACTTTAAATCCATTCTGAATTAAGCCGCAAATCGAATGATAAAGCTAACTTTCAAGGAAATAGAAATCCCAATGTATATTCAACCAGCTAAATAAATATCACTAACAGTCAGAAAATGCGAGAGGACAATTTTTAAAGATTGTCGTGCCGATTTTCAAGTACAAGATAAATATTTGTTGGGCGTTTTGCTAGCATTTCAAGTCAAAATTTGAAAAAACTCCCATTTTACATTTTTCCAGAGAGCTATATTTGTCAAAAATTTCGGGATTTGTTTACGTATCTACAATGCAAATAACGATACGTCGCTTATAGCCGATCAGAATTGAAATGCGAATATTTTCTAGAAAGAGAGGGGGGAGGGTTAGTTTCTGCACTTGTTGAGAAATGTATATGAGAATTTCAATAATTGGATGGACGGTTGAAAGACTTAACACTGATCTTTTATCTGATAAACATATACTATTGATTATATTTTCTTCGAATTTTAAATTAAAATACAATAATACTTATTGAACAAATATATAAGGAATCCAACTCAAGTATTTCTAGATAAATAATAATCAAATTACAAAATTCGATTGAATTATAAAATAAATTTAAAAATACAGTTAGTTCAATATTGTAAATAAATCGGAAAAAGGATTTAAGAAATGAACTGGCTCATCGTTCTTTAGTTCATATTTCCGATGTTCATGATCATATACCGTATAAACTATTTGCTTGTTAAAAATTAACAACATTTCGCGAGATCTGAAACCGAAGGAATACTTCAGTATGTATTTCACTAAAGCTCAATACAGTTCCATTTTTTTTTAATTTAATGGAAATATTTTAATGTGTTACATAATAATTATTACAGATTATTCTTATAATGCATAGATCATAACACATTATACATCAAACTGAGGCACATCCAATAAAATGACAGAGTAACTAAATCTGAGTGCTGTTGCACTAGAAATAAAATTAATGAACATAATTTTAAGACATTAGTTTTTATATATACGGTAAAATGCAGAATTTTTTTAAGTTCTTAAAATTTATTATTCATTTTTATAAATATTCTTATATCTTGATATCATTTTTTTTTCTCTAATTGAAATGCCGTGTTACGCAGCTCCCGAGACATTAAACAGTCATTAAAAAATCGATTATTTGTTAAATAAGCTCCCAAAATTTTAAAATAATATATTGACATCAAAGACTCATAGATGTACAAAATTTCAAAACTCTAGCCCTGCAAATATTGCATGAGAAATCGATTATAAAATTCAGATAATCGATTTTAAACAAAAAAAATCGATCATAAAATTGATAAAATCGATTTTAAAGAAAAAAAAGTCGATCATAAAATTGAAATAATCGATTTTAAGCACAAAATTTTTTTTTTATAAAATTTAAATAGTTGATTTTTTAAAAAAATCGGATATAAAATTCAAATAATCTATTTTAAACAAAAATAAATTCCTCGATTATGAAATTTAAATAATTGATTTTAAATTTTTTTAAAAAGCGATATAAAAGATAAACAAAAAGTGTTTAAAAATACAAAGGCATTTTTTTCTTAATTTTGTAATCTTTTTTTAAAAAAGACTATTATCAACTTTCGTAGAAAGAGCGGAAAAATAATTGTAAGAAAATATGAAAAATTGATTTGCCGCAGTGACTCACTCTCTCATTCATAAACGTCACTCTCAGAGTCAATCGAAGCCTCGCCAGGAATTCTATTAAGCGTGCTAAATCCATTTTCTATTGCGTTACAAGTTCTCACACCTCCCATACATCGCACACATTAGAGCATCGGCTGCTGATTCACTTCGGCACGGGCTCTAGAAATCAAATCACAGTTCATTCAGGAGTCTAGGGTTACTTCTAATCTGTGCTAGAAATCAGTCATCTGTGATTCTCAGGGCGATTATCGTATAGGGTTAGGAAAATGGATTTAAGTTGATTCGAAGATGAAAAGCGTTTGTTATATTTTCTTTTAATTTTTTTCATTTCACACATCAAAAGTATTATACACGGAGAAAATATAATAATAGTCAAGAAATTCGACCCCACTTTTTGAAAAGTTTAGAAAATCCATTTCTAGTGCATTACAAATCAATTTTTTTTTAAAAAAAAAAAACAAGTGAGAATTTTGAAAAAAAATCATTTTGGGTATTATGCTTGTTTGTTTCAGAATATTGGAATATGATAATTCAAAAATGTAGAGAATTAAATGGTGAATTTTAAGATCCAACTTAATCAGTCGAAAAACTTAACTAATATTTTATAAGACTCTTGCGCTGTTCTGCTGTATGCACATGAAACTTGGACACTCAGCGTTCTCTGAATAAGTTCGACAGTAAGATCCTTGGAACTATGTTTGGCTTAGTTCTAGAGAAAGGATATTGGTTAGATTCAATTCTGAATTACACAAACTCTGCAGGTAACCACAAAGAACACTGTTATCTGGAGCAATAGTTTAAATTGGCACTGCCATATCTGGAGAAGCCCTGAAAACAGCACACACACACACAAAAAAAAAAAAACATTTTAAAAAATTTTATGTGATTTAGGGCCACAGGAAGACCCTCAACTAGATGGTTGGATGATGTGGAAGGAGGCCCAAATGTTCTGAGGATGAAGAACTGGAAGAGAATAGTGGGGAATAGAAAACGTTGGAAAGTGCGCGTGATTGAGGCTGTCAAGGTCTGCAAGGGGCTGGGTTCATAAAAAAGAAAATATGATTTTTTTTTCAATTTAGTTTTTAATAGGTGTTAATTTTTTTCCAAATGCGCGTTCTCGAAGTTTTATTTTGTTTCTTTAAACAAAAATAAAACTTCGTTGTTGTTTTTCCCTATGTATGCTGCTATTTATACTAAATTAAAATAATACATGCATCTCATTTCCCCTTTCTATCGCTAATTTGAATGTGCATCTCCACTTATAACAAAGAAAATGAACCACTTTCAAATATTGTATATATTCATTCATACATTGGCAAACTGTCAAGGAAAATTACGAAATGTTTTTTTTTATGTAAGTTATCACAACAATATTCAAAAATAAAAATTTAAAGAAAACTACTATAAAAAAAGGTTATTTCTACCTAAAAAATTTAAAGTAGAAATTGGAAAAAAAATACCACTATTTATCATTTAAAAAGAATTGAATATGTGTTGTAAAGCGGAAAAACATTTTCCCTCTGAATTACAATAATCGATATGATCTTCGGTAAACTTAAAAAAAATAATTAAAAAAACAAAACAGCAGCAGTAGGAAGAAAAGAAAAAGAAAATTTTGAGCAAAGAAATTTTTTTTCAATGCATAATCTTTTACCCCACCCCCATGTAACGTATAGGTTTAATCATTTTAACCAGCCGTTACATCTAATTGAAAAGTATTCGTTAAAGAGGAATTATCCATTTTTTTAAATGCATCAAAAAATTATTTTTTTTCATCACATGGGAATTTTTTTTTAGTTTGATGTTTGCCATTAATTTTTCGTTGAAAAAAAAATGCAAAACATTTCAAATTCAATAAAATAATTGGGGGTACTAAATATAGATCAAATAATAAATTTAGAAAAACTCATTTCTTTAAAATAATTCAGGATGCTTTTAAATAAAATTTACAGATAAATTATATCATTTTCATGCTTTGATTCAAATCAAACTCTTGTTAGCTTCTAAAAATGATGATATACTGATTGTTGTCCTTATAAAAATATTTATCTAAAACTTTGTGGTTAAATTATATCTGGCAACGTAGCACATTTGGAACCACAAAGTCATGGATTCAAATTAAAATTCCACAGCGGGATATATAGAATATGAGCATTTGCTAGCATGTAAGTTTGGAGAAAGAAGGGTGCCAGATAAATATCAGCCTCACCATTTCATTTCGACTGAAAATTATAATGTCCATCCTAAAATAAATTTTACATGTTTTCAAAGTGAATTAAATTTACCAATGTTTTATATTTAAAATATTATCATCACTTATAATTTGTGTTACTTTTATTAATGTAGCAATCAATTTAACCGAATTAGTTTACAAAAAAAGTTGTTCTAAATCATTTTTATGCACTGTATTATATTTTATATTAATCCTTTAAGGCTCTTCTTTTCCAGTCAAAGTGTATTAAAATATTTTTAGGATTGAAATCGGTTTACGAAGAATTATTCATTTGGCTTATTAACTAAATTCGATTTGATTAATTAATTAATTTGGTTAACTTATAATTAAATAAATCTGAATAGTTGGTTAATTAATCATTAAATAAATATTATAAATAAATAAAACTGAACAAATCAAGATGTACTACAGGGTGCGCCAGAGAAACTTAGTCATTAAAAAAAAACCTCCCGAGCAGTGGGTGGGTAGAGGAGTGACAGGTAAAGCTACTGGAGGGGGACGTCCCCAAGTTTATTTCTCCCTCTAGTCAGTTACCATCATGCTCTGGCCTAGAGCATAACGAGCCTTCGCCGTAAAGAGCTTCTTTTCTAAAGACCTTATCACAAGACGAAATATCGTCGTCACTTTCCGTCAGCAAAGACAACGAAAGTGACGTCACTTGTGTAACGCCACTTCAAAGTTTCAATGGTTGGTTGAATTTCGTTTGCAGACAATATTTACGTCACTATCATCGGCATTTTAAAACTGGTAACAAAAAGTTGTCGAAGACGAAAAACTTGCTTGACTGGTTCTTGAGGGTGAAAATGGAAAACTTTTGACTAAAAGTGCTGACGATATTTCGCCGAGTGATAAGGCCTTAATGATCGCTCACTTGTTGCTATGCAATGTGCCTTCAGCGCTCGCTTTGAAATTTCTCCTCACAGACCCGTTCCTGGTCATAATTCGATTCTGTCGTGGGTTAACTCATTTCGGGAGTGTCTCTAAACCCAGAAATGGACAACAACGGACCACTAGAACTCCGGAAAATGCCGAAAGAGTGAAGCAGTCAGTTCTGTGTTCGACTCGCAAACACACAGCTGCTCTGGGAATTTCTGACTCCACTCTTCGACGAATTCTCCATCGAGACCTTCAATTTCATCCCTATAAATTGGCTGTTGAGCAAGAATTAACTGAACGTGATTTTGTTGCCCGTCAAAATGCACGTGAAATGCTGCTTGACAACCTGCCTGAAGACGGGGTCGTTTTTTACAGTGACGAGACTCACTTTGAAATTCCTTGTTTATGTCGATCGACCACGGACAATAGCTCACTTCAAAAACAACATTCGCTACGCCATTGCCAACATACCGACTGATATGCTGCAAAGAATGGACAAGAACTTCAAAAATTGACTTAATCAATGTATGCGCAATGAGGGTTGGTCTTTAACCGATGTCATTTTCAGAAATATGAAGGAAAAAAAATTGGGATATTGTATTTTCAAATGAAAAAAAGAATTAAAACAATATCTGAAGTACTTTTGTTTTCATTGAAATTTCCAAAAAGTAAATTTCTCTGGCGTACCCTTCATTTTGACTGAAACAAAGAACTGCAGCAGATAAGTTTCTACCTTATTGAAAAATTTGTAGAACTTAAGGCCTTATCACACGGTGAAATTTCCCCATCACTTTTCCGTTTCTACCCTCAAAAACCGGTCGAGCAAGTTTCATAATCGACAACTTTTTCTAACCAGCAAGAAAATGTCGTCGGAAATATTGTCCGCAAACGAAATTCAACCAATCATGTGAAACTTTGAAGTGATGTCACTTTCCTTGTCGTTTGCTGACGATAAATGCCGAAGATATTTTGCCGTGTGATAAGGCCTTTATTCCAACCTTTATAACTTCAAATAGAGATAGATGAATTTTGTGGGGAATATACTTCCCAAGTCGCTAGAAAAGGTTAACAAAAAAATTAATTCTTTTCAAGTTCAGAAACTAAATATAGCCGGGCATTAAAAATATTAATGTTGCCGTCATTTTAGTTGACACTGTTTATCCTAAAACACCATCAATTGTTAATATTTTAGCCAAGAAGTACATTGTGTTCAGAATAATTTAACTGTTTTACGATATTTAACCTGAATAATCTGTCAGTAAGCTTAGAGACTTTCTGATTATATTCAGGCAGTATATCATTCCTTTGCACCTGGAAGACATTAGTTTGTTTGAAATGTCTTTCAAGCTGATTAATGCAGCTGCAGTTAAACCTAAGTTTAGGATTCCGAAACGAGGAAGCCTCTTGAAAATTGCTTTAGCTGTTGAAAATCAGGTTCCACGTGTTAAGCAAGGCAGGTATAAGAGGCTTAACATAAAATAGAAGCCAAGAAAAGAAAAAAACCACTAGACGTAAAAAAAAATCTCAATGGTATGACTTCTAAACCTGTGAAAATGTCTGACGTGTAATAAAAATTAAATAAACAAACAAATAAGAAACATCTGCATATAATTTAAAATCTTTTTTCAAAGATTTTAAATATGCACCAAGAAAATTGTGTTTTGTTTGCATATGGCAAATGCTAATATGTATTATGTATGAAATATTATTCAAAAAGATTTCAATAATAGTAATATTATAGAAGGTTTAAAGATCTACAGTTCTTCATTTTTCATCACTTTTATGTAAACTTGATTTGTTCAGTGCTTGTAAGGATAAAATTTTAGAATTGAATATTCATTCTTTTCCATGTCTGTTAAAAGCTTGAAAAGTTGCACATTTGAATATTTTCGGAAACTTTTTTAATGCTTTCAGAATTAGTTACCAATTAAACATCAGTTAAATTCCAAATCTCTGGCGTAGATAGAAATTTTAAGAATAAATTCAAAAGAAAAAATAGGTGCATTGTTCATATATTAATCATTTGTTTTCTTTAAAAAATATTTTAATTCCTTTTTTTAAAAAAATATGCTTTTAATATTGTTCGTTTTCTCATATTCTGATATGAGTGTGCTATGGATTTAAATTTCTTCGAATTGAATAAGAAAATTTTTATTATAGTAATTCAAATTTTTTATTTAAATTTCTAACTGAAAAGATCAATTGCTCATTAATGAGCATTTGTCCATCAACCGACCTGTCATTGACTGTCGGACTTTTGTTCTTTGCAAACAAATATTGAAAAGCTATATTTTGCTGTAAATTGCAAATATCTTCATATATAAAAAAACTGATATGCGTGGCGTAAAAATAGCACTTATTACTTATTGAAGAATTGCAACAGTCAAATGTGAAAAATAGCTATACGTTTTTTACAGTTGTGTTTAAATCTATGCTTCGTTAATTAAAATAGCTGCAAAACATTTTTAAATACATTTACTTAACATTTTTAATGGGGAGGGCTTGCTGCATCATCAAAAACTTTATTCAATCAAAAAAAAAAGAAGATGTAAAATTAAATCAAGAAATAGACGTTGGATGTTTCGTTGAGGGCGAATTCAGGTTTAACCATATAATTGCTACGACTTATTTTTGGTAACTAATTACGATATCAGGCAAAACATTGGTAACTAAACCTAGAAATGATTTTATATTATCTTAAAACTCAAAAAATTACCTTTTTAATGACACCAATTCCATTTCTGAATTTATCTTTGTTTTTATTAATTGATTTTTTTTTATTTTATGAAATCCAAACTCGTCCCTTAAAACATTGAGTCGTATGTTTTTACAAAAAATTAAGTCAAGGAAATTGATTGTCCGGAAACTAACTCCGAAACAGAATTTTAATTTCTGCTTTTAATTTGTAACATTTATACTTTTTAAATTTGAAATCAAAATAATTTATAGTAGATTCATTCGAATAATTCAATTTTTTTCAATCGCACCAAATACCAAAGTTAAATTTATAAAAATTCCGTATTTTATAAATTTCACTTTGGTATCTTGTAATAGTCTACAAAGATAACAATTTATAATCTTGCAACAGTATGAAAAGATAACAATTTTAGCGAACACGTTGATCGTCAAAAATAATTAATATCACTAAATATATGAATGAAGGATTTATAGTTAAATTAATGAGCATTGCAGGAATTTAATTTTACCTTTTCATCTTATTAAATAATTTGTTAGTTAAAAAAGTTACTCTAAATTTTTATCTTGCTGTTCTTGTGCTTGGTTTTACACAGAATATGTGAGCTAGTATTTGCAAGGCACACACACAAAAAGTTTCTTTTTCCCGGGAGATGCCGGGAAATGTCCTTACAACCAACAATGTAAAAAGAATTTTTTTTAAAAAAAATGCCCTAACATGGAAGAAAAAGAGGGAACCAAGAAGAAATGCAATGACAGATTTCTCATTAATTCTTCAAAAATATTTTTAGCATCGTGTCTTTTACTCAATGATTTATAATCCACAAAATATTCACAACATATGCTATTTTTAAAAATCTAAACATCTCGCTTCTGTTTTAAAAAATAAAGCAGAAATGTACGAAAAAATTTATAATAAATTTCCGACTCAGATATTTTTATTATGTTATCGTTTGTTTCACAAAATGTTTGGTCAGACTAAAGTTGGCTTATTGTATTTGGCTTTGAAACCCTAATGTAACTGTGGTAATATTTTATTTTCGTGGCAACCTTCCATATTGACTTTCATGCTTTATATATTTAAAAGAAATACTACTATACTTTCTCGGTGTGGTACGCTGTGAATTTGGAAAATAAGAAACAAGGTAATATTTCTGATATAGGTTGGTCCAAATATGCTAGAAAAAGTACAATGAGTCGAACTGGGACAAAATGGAGCAGAGAAAAAAATTTTGTTTTAAGCCCCAGAAGCTAAGTTACTTGTTTTTATAATACTTTTTTCCCCTACATTCCATCTTTCTCCTTCAAAGTGAAACAGCATGCTTCTAGAAAATGCTGCTACGAGGCAGTTGTCTTCGCAAATACTCTTCAAAAGTTCCATGGGAAAGAGACCACCTTCCAACAATCCGATTGTTCCTCGCGGTTCCCTAACAGGCTTATCTCAAAGAACGGAAAAGAAAAAGAAAGGTTTATTTTCCTTCCACAAAAGAATACTTTTTCAGAGGAATATTTTCAAATACGATTATATTTATTTCATCAAAAGACTGAATATACCCTTTAATTTGGCTTCAGACTGGTTTTGATTATTTATTTATCAGATTAAATAATCTTCAGGGTATTTTTGCATTAACTGAAATGAAATGGAGGAAAACGCTGTCAAATAATTAATTTATTATTTATTTAATTTCAATTTCAATTTATTTTCTATTTATTGCCTTTGGCATCTATTTGATTCGAAGGGTTGAATGGTTGTTAAAAATTTAAAGCAAATATTTTGTGTTATTGACGTTTCCGATAAAATATTTTTAAACTTAAAATTTTGATGAATATGTAATTAGTGATATTTTAAAACCTTTATATAATCTTGTTTACTATGATATGCATTTAACTAATTTCTTGTTTATATTTTTAAATCGAATTATATCGTATGAAAGAGCTGCAATAGTTAAAAGTAAATTCATTTTTTAAAATAATTTCACCACTGCTTGTTTCTAAAGTTCAATCTTAATTGTAAGAAAAGCACATTTTAGACTCAAATCTATATAAAAGGGCAAAATAATTTAATGATAATCAATCGGTTTTTGAAAAACCATTGAAGCCATGAAGTATTAGCTTCAATGACAGAGATTTGAGTTTTATATTAACAAAGAATATTGTTGCAAAATACATTTAAAATATTTTCTAAAAATTCATTAAAAATAGAAAAAAATGTACGGAGTAAAAAAAATAATAATTGGTGTCATTGAAAGTATGTTTTACTGAATCTTATAGTGGTATTAAAATAATTATGTTTTAATTTTTTTTTGTACAGGATCTGTATAAAAATTTAAATCATATATTTTTTTAAATTAAATCCCCTGAAAATTATAATCGATTTCATAAAATTGTGTACCTTTTTCAACGCAAATTCGTAATTTACTGTATATTTCTCTGATTTATATTTAATGAATAAAAGCTGCTGTCAATGATTTTGAGACACCCTGTATATATGTGCTGAGTTTGAAATCGCTGGATCAAAACGATTTCGTCTGAAAAATGCCAACATACACACACATTATTAGATTCAAAGATTAAAAATTTCAATAGCAAAGGAAAAAATAAACGTTTTAAATACATCGTTGTGAATCAAAACCAAAAAGTTTGAAAAGAGCAAAAGTCTTTTCGTAAGAATTTTTTTTTCCTATCAACTGCATTTACTTAAATAAAAGGCCACAAAAGTATGATAGAATTCGACTCAGTTGCTGAGGAGATGGGGAATATATAGTTCATATATATTTAATAAATGAACTTTAATTTATATTAAAATGCAATTATATATATATATATGCTTCTTTTCTCTCTGCTTTAGTCAAATGATAACCTAAAATAAAAGAAATATTATACTGAGAAACATTATACTGAATAATGATAACAGCAGGTAGCATTTTAAAGATAATTCTTTTATCCCACTTTTATTTTCTTGCTTGTTGAACAGCATATCCATCCAAGCTTAATCGATTGTTTTTAAGTACAACTATTAGTTGAAGTTGAATGTATTTTATCAATTGATATTACTTTTCTAAATAATAGAATTCTGGTTCATTTATATAAAATGTTGCATATTTTAATATGCATGCAATTAAATTTATTGAACTAAATTAATGAATTATATGAATAATGAAATTAGACGAATGTAATTTAAATTAAGTTGAAATTTAATGAACAATTCAGTTTTTAAAAAAAAGTTAAAGTATCAGTAATATAAGAAACGAATGGAATGAAATAGTTTTGATAAAGATTAAAAATAAAATCAATAAAATTTCATTCGTGTATTTACTTTAATACTGTACCAATTTGGTTTTTATTTTATTAAACATCCTTTAAATGTGAATTAAAGGAAGGCAGCTAATAAATCAATTTTTAAAAAATGAAAAACTTTCTGCATTAGTTACAATTTTTGAGTGCTTGTTTGTATCATCTATTTCATACTTTTACTGATTTTTTTTTTAATTCAGTGCGGAAAAGTTTAATATCGTACATTTCTCTAAAACTCATTTCTATGTATACATTTTTCTTTTTTCTTTCCTTTATTAAATATGGAGTTTAGTCTAGTTTAGTTATATTAAAGTCCTGTTTTAAAAACAACAGTAGAAATATTTTCGGGACGGACCTCGCTATTTTGAACAGTGATCAAATGATGAGGACGACACCTGAACTGGAACCTTCTTCTCTACACCATACAACAGGGAGATGTTTAACCCTGACAGAATTATCGTGCAACAGATTCGCTTACACGACGGTTCTTCTGTGGAATCGGGTCTCAAACCTGAAAACCTCCTTTTTCGAAGCCGGGAACCCACCACCAGGCCACCACGATCCTTATCAAATATAGAATAAAATAAATAAACAATGCTATTCTCAATTAAATATTAAAATTTGAATTATCTAGTATTATTCTATCCGTACAATACATTCATACCAAATCTAAATAAACAAACAATGATTAATCCTGTAACTCATAAATTAAATCTGAGTGAATCCACAAGACTCGACATAATTATTTACCTTTCGCTCGCAGAATCCACGGGAGAACTTTAAATTTAGAAATTAATTTTGTAATGGAATCAACTCAGAGATTTAACATCATTAAGTATTAATAGATTAATTTATAACCAAGTAGTTGCTGATATTGATGGTTTGCGCCACCCAGTAGTTATTCAGATGTAAAATGAATGATTTATTACGAGAATTCCTGAGAACTAGTAACACGCTAAATGAATATATTGTTTGTATTCGTTGCGCGGGAGGAATCTTAATATCAATAAAAGATTTGTAGCTCAACTTCAAAAAAACTTTGCCCCTCTATTCGTTAAAATAAGAGAAAGAGGACTATTAACTTTTCAAAGTGGAATAAAATCAAAATTTTAATAAATAGGGAAAATCAAGAAAAAAAATTATTATTTTAGTTTATTTTATACAATCGTCCTTTGGCTACCAGCCAGTTCGCCAATCTTAATGCTCGTTAAACTTTTAATAATTAATAATTTTATGTAATTTGATAACATTAAGTATTTTGTAATAAGTATTTAATTAAGTATTTTGTATATTTTAATAGCTTCTTTTTCAAAATATTTTAATGCTTCAAATTCTGATAGCCATAAAATTTATTCATAATTTCATAAAGCTCTTTAGCCATAAAGTAATATGTCTCACTCTAATTTTCGGTTAGCTCTCGTAAAATTTGTGCTTTAAATTAAAATGGAAATAATTAATCAGTAATTAATCTAATATTATTTTTTACTGAAAAAGGCATTTTAATATATATATATATATATATATATATATATATATATATATATATATATATATGTACTGAAAACTGAGTGACTGAGTATTTAATCCTTATAGACACTAAAGAATATCTTTCTTAATTTATGAAATATCTGAAAAAGTTTTTTACAAAATTTTCTTGGATTCATCATGAATAGATCTATTAATTAACAAGGTTTTTTAAATGCATTAAACACTGAGAAAATAAATAGAATCCTTTGGAATAATCGGTTGAAAATATGTTAAGTCTAGCCTTGTCAGCTTAGAGGAAAAAAACTGAATCCTTACTCATTTGGTAGTGGGGAATGAAAAGATTTTTTTTGGGTGGGAAAGTTAGTTTTTAATTAATAATTAAAATTTAAAAAAGGGACCCACAGGGGCACATTCCCGACCTCCAAGATAGGCATATGTCAAATTGGTAGTTGTTGGTCGATTGTTTGGTCTGTAGAGCACCAACACTCAAACACATTGAGCTTTTATTATTGGGTCGTTCGGAAAGTCATTTCGTATTTTTGTGTCAAAATGAAAAGAAATTTTCGTTTAATGAATAAATTATTTATTAAATTATAAAATTGCCCTTCTGGTCTAATACCTTTTGCCATTCTGGTCTAATACCTTTTGGTAGTAACATGATTACACGCTCATAAAAGTTTTGGTCTTTGCTGTAAAAAAAACTGATCGAGGTGGTTTTTGGCCTCCTCATTTGAAGGAAAAATTTTGCAAATCAGTTCTGGTACTGATGTACTGTTAACACATCTTCTCCACACATATTGGCTAATTTATTTCTGGCTTGAACAGCATTTTTACCTTTTATAGCAAAAAAGAAAAAAATGACGAAAATGCTGTTTATTGCTCTCCATATTTAAAAGGGCACCATCCAAAAACTATTGCGAAGAATCAGCTGCACTTTTTCACACTCAAGCCTTGCTATATCAGCTCTTAAAACATAAAATGATTTTGCGGTTTAAGTATGAAATTGGGTGCGAAAAATGCAATTAAATCCTTTGTCAGGAAAAAACGAAATTACTTTCCGAACAACCTAATATAATTATAGATATTTTTCTGACCTGCAATAAAATAAAGGCAGACGTACTTTTTCTCCTCGTTTGCAAAGAAAAATGTATGCTTGTAAGATTACAAGATACAATAAATAAATTTGTAAACTAAAGGTAATGTTCTACTGTATATATAAATGAAATACTCATCGTTAAAATACATTATAAAATACGTGATTACATAGGAAACTTTGCTGTTTATCTTATTAACCAGCTAAAAGCGCCTTACAGCTGCGGTTAAATTAAGGAACAAAAAAACCCTTACTGGTTGTAAATAGGGGGGAAAGGGGGTTAAAATACAATAAATTCCTGATTATTTATGTAATTAATTGGCAAGGCAGTCACAAAATGGAAATAAAAAATGTAACACCAAAATACTATAATTTTTTAAATTTATTGATGCACGTATTCAAACACAAATTTAAAGGTAATAGATTACGGTACTTAAAGAAATTTGCTTTAGATTTTTATCAGGAAAAAAGTGTTAAATTTTTTGAAATTTTTTTAAAAATATAAATTTATTAATAGCATCTTGTATAAAACTCCCATTGTTTCCTAATAACAATTAGATTAAGTAAGCCACTTTTAGGTCTAGCTAGCAAAATTTTTTAAACTTTTAACTGTGCCGCAAGGATCGCATTGATTTATTTTAAGTAAAACTTCATATCTGTTTTTTAAGCCAATTTTGAATTTAACAATCAAATTAGATTTTTTTAAATAACTATTTTACTTTCATAGTTCAATCTCAAGAAATATTGGTTAGTGTCTGAGTAACAGATTTCAGTCTAGATATGGCAGAGTAACTGTCTATTAAGCCAATCCAGATTACTCTAATCAAGAGAAAAGAATATGAATTATGTGAAATACGAAAACTAATTTCTAAAAGGCTCTTCACAAATGGATCAAAAATTTGAAGGAACGTCATTTGTTAACTTGGTTGAAAATGAAGAACAGGTCAATGCTCTGTTTTAGATCTTTAATAACAGTAAAAGATGTGACGATCAGATTGAACGAATATTTTTGTATAATAGAATATTACTGTTCGGAAGAATGTTATTGATAAATATTAATGATATATTTTATAATATATTTATTATTATATTATATTATTTATTATTATATATTATTATTATTATTATTAATGATAATAATATATTTAATAATAGTAAATATGTCTGTCTGTTCCAGAACAGTTTGAAAATATAAAGCGAATGATAAAATAAATCATAACCCACATTATCCTTTGTATAATCGAATAGAATTTAATTTAAATATAAATCATCTGTGTTGCAAGAAAAAAAAATACAGTGTTCAGGCAAGTAGGATAAAAACTTATTTAAAAATATTTTTGAATTTAACAACATAAAATTCCAAAACTCAATCAAGAAAATTAAAGCGGGCTTGTATCAATATCACTTGAAAAAGAAAGAGTATGGTTAAACCTCGTAGAAGAAAAATTAAAACCCTTAAATACAAAAAGAACGTGTATTCAGAAAATAGATGAATGATCATGCAAATTATTTAGAAAACGAATACAAAATCACGCAATTTTTAGCCAGCAGTTTCTTTGATAAAAAAAACAATCTTGAATTAAATTATATAGCAGTAATATAATTTTATCAAAAAATAATAAATAGAATGAAAAAAGAAATACAAGCTCTTAAACATTGCTTGTTGATGGAAATTTTTCATCAATATTTATGAAGTTGATGATTCTTATTTGCATGATTTAGCACATCAGAAAGACAACTCCCCTTAAAGAATATTACAGAAATAGAATGAAGGAAAATCAAACAAAATTCAGGTATTAAGAATCGGTAACTTGCCTTATTTTTGATAATAGTGACATTTTTATAAAGAATCTTTCCTTTTTGTCCTTTATGTATTAATGTGTTATCTTATATGCTTCTAAAATTAAGTTTTGCAACTTTGTATATGAAATCCATGTATAATGAATGGAGCTTCTTTAAAAAGTACCACTCAAGGATCAATTTTGTTATTTTTCTTAAATGTCATTGACTCCTGGTAAAAAATAAGAAGAGGGTATAAAAGCCATGTATAATTTATGAACACTTTTGAATGGATGTTTGCACGCTTCTATAATAAAGTAAGCTGATAACTGGTGTTAAACATTTTAAAATGCAAATATTGCTCGCCACCAAATTTAATAAAGAGTTTGGAATTAATTTATACATACTTATTATACATTGCAAGTATTTGCTGCATAAGCACAGACTAATCACATTTTAAAGTTGAAAAATTATGTGTTAATATATTTATTGTTTGTGATTTTTAAAATCAAATTGGGCATTTTTATAAGATCTATTATTACGCAGACTAGTCAATAAGTAATATTCTCATTTAAACAATCAATAAAAAATTTAAAGTATTGCTTTTCAATTCCTCATAATGAAAATTTATAAAGAAAATGGTCAAAAAAAATTTCATCAAGAAACTTATCTAAATATTTTGTTGAATCTCTTTCTATTAGTTGCACTGTAAAAAAATCGCTAAAAAATATGTTTTTGGATTAAATCCACATTACACTGCATACATGGAAAGAACTAGACGAATACGACTCAAATACATATTACAATGGATCAAATTGTAGAATGAGATTTGTCTGTCTGTTAGTTCGTGTGTGTGCTTACGTACGTGTGTCTGTATGCCTTTGTGCGCCTCTATGTGCGATAAATAAAGCGATCACATAAAACAGCTCTTGAATAAATCAATATAACACAAGCATCAACACAAAGAGCTCAGAGAGAGCTGCTTAGCGATCAAAACTCCAAAGAGAGAGTAATTCACCTGGAAACTCTTTCTCCAAACTGAAAGGTTTCAGATCTCTCTAGAGTTTTTATACAATCCAAGACAAAGCAAAGAAGTTTCTAGAAGCATCTCTATCTTCGCTCCTATTCCCAGGTCCCCAAAATTTCAGTTATTTCGATATCTCAATTTTTGTCTCCATAATCACTAAATTCGTTATCAAAACAAAAAATAAATCGTAAAGGCAGGGAGTGAGGGTGGATGGATAATTCACTGAACTAGAATCCATTCAATAGTAGTTAAAATACCCGAAAAACTCTCTTTATGACTATTAACCCGAACGGAAACAACATCATAAATTCGTAACAATGCTTTGGGGCTAAATAAAAAACGTGCCATTTATATAAACTATCAAGAGGAGAATTCTTTCACACGTTTATATGGTTTATTGCATACATTAAAAATTGAGAATAGGGGAATTGGAATAATACGGTGTGACATCTCGATCTAGTCCGATCAAATGAAGGGTAACGTTTTAATCAAATTACTTTATTTACAGGGGAAAAAAATACTCTTTATCATCTAGGTTAAGTGAAAAGTTCTATGTGGAACTCCACAAGAATAATTCCTCGAAATATTTCGAAGAAACACACGAGAACAGCTAACTGGCCGTCAAAGTCTCACGCTTGTACCGTGATTAGCTCCAAGAATCTACCGAATTCCTAGGGTGGAATCTTCTCTCGAACGCTCGGCTTTCACCGATCGCTCCTCAGGACCTCTTCACCAAAAAAACATTCGTCTCCTCCTCTCTCTCCAAAAACCTCGCCTTTTCTCTCTTCTTTCGACTCTACCTCTCATCCACATTGAAGCATCTGGGCTCCCGATTCTCCAATCCTCGTTCAACAAAAAATTCACTGGTCTACAGTTGACCGCAGGAATTTTCGGGGTCCACAATGGAAAGAATCCAGGCTATACATCTGTGTCGCAGACACGATTAGCGCAGGGGTGGTCCTTTATCTGGACTCACTCTAAAGGGCCAGATGTCCATTCTTAAAAGGAGGTTTCTCCACCTGTCCATCTGTAAGCAATTACACTGCTATAAACCGTCACCATTGAGGAGACCTGTCTGGAAATGGGAATTATGTAGCGTGAGAAAAAGAAACCACATAGTAAGGCCGGACAGAAGCTGAATCCTTACAACGGGTTCAATCAATCAATTATACGGGCTAATAGAATCAATTATTGTTACTTTAATCTTAATATTTTTAGTTCATTGCTGTAAATTTTCTTAAGTTTAATATTCACGATCATTCACTATACCTTTGAAGTGATGTTATTCTTTGTCCCATTGCTAATGCGAAAAAAATTTCACGGTTGCCATGTTGGGGATTGGAAAACTGCAAATACAACTTATCCTAATGTCTCATCATTTTTGTGGTGCATTTAGTTTGATGCTCAATCAATGAAGGAGGAGAGACAAAGTTTAGAGGTGCCTGGGGGGGGGGGGGAACTCGAGATATCCTTGAACAAGACGCAAACTGATAGTGAATAACTAGTTTAAATGAATGAGCAAAAAACACTGTGTGCCATCACTTTATTGGTAAAACTTGGGATGATCGTGAATATCCAGCTTGCTACTATTGTATTAACCGCAAGCAATAAACTAATAACCGAAAATTCCTCCATAGATAGGACGCTAAGAGTCTCTTCCATAATAAATAAACGCCAATAACTTGCGGTTAATTCTAGGTACCGCCATTTTTATCCTCTTGATGAGATTCAAGAAATGTTAACATGAAATGAAATGATTGGCAGTATATATGAGAAAAAAAACTTTTAATAAAAACACTTTTCTGATACAATAAAGTAAATGAAGCATATGAAAATCTCTTTTAATTCATATATTACACTAAAATCTGATATATCTTAGCAATTTTGAAGTAACGAAAACATACAGAATTTAATTTATGAATTTCCTTCTGTTTTTGAATAATCGAATTCACATTCACTGAATACAAAGAAGATATTCATCAAAATTTTATAGCAAGATTTTTCATGATAGCTATATTTCGAAGACATGAAAATAACACAGCTGAAAGGGCAACAAATCTCAACTTTCATCTCCTATTTCTAAATTAAGAAAAAAAATCAGAAATATTTCTTGATTGTTTTCAATTCACTTTCAATTAATTACTTGAATATTTAAGTTAAAATGCAGAAAGTAACATAACTGAATTAAAAGACGAAGATTTTTAAAAAATTAACTAATTCACAATATTTAATACTAAAAAATATTAGATGATTTCAAAGTAACAAAGTTTTTACTTGGAAAATTTATTTTTATTATTTTTTTTCTCAAATCTATAAAATTTATATACATTATATATATAAAATATATATAATAGATATTATACTAGATGCAAAATTATTTTACTATAAATTTTATATATTAATATCAAGGAATTTATTTTTAAACAACTTTATATCATCATAACGTTGATGTTTTATTCAAAACTACACGTGCGTTAAAACTTTACTCATAGTGATCGGTTTAGCGCTATTAAAGTGGCCGATAAAATAAAAAGATACATTGAGTAAATTTTTTTTCAAACATTCGAACATATAAATTTCACACTCCAGTGCCTTTTTACGAGCGTCCAGTGAAAAATCGCCGAGACAAAACTGTGATAAAGAGAAATGTCACGTACGCCATTTGTCAAAAGCTTGGCGACGGTTTCGGCTTACTTTATTTTGTAGCAGTGGCATAATATTTGACAAAGAAAATGTTCTGAAACGAATGACTGAAAAATGATCGAATATAAAACTATGCAATTTTTATCTCTGTAGTTACAAACAATTAATTTAAAAATGAACTCTTTAAAGATTGTTCCCCCCCCCCACGTATTAAATGTATAAAGGGTTTCCATGGCAAATAATTACCTAAGCTATAATTGTTTAAACAAGCGATTTCGCAGTTTAAACAGCTGTGATTTTCTGGAGTTTTTCTTCATAAATTTAAAACTATATCAAACGCTGCAAAATTTTGGTGCTCTAATTAAAAGTCTTAGGATTTTTAGATAGAAATTCAGCTTCAATCTGATTTTTTACAATTCCTACTATTAGTTCATACTCTCCCTACATATTTTTATTTATACATCTGGTGCAAATACTTTTTATTCATCCATTGAAGTTCAAATACATTTTTTAAACCTGTAGAGGATGACATTTGATGATAAGACAGTTTTTTTTTAATATGATTTCATAAATTTAATTTAATTTCTTTTAAATAGAGTTTTAGCAGTTTGTAATGAAAATAGAAACCGACAGACAATATCTCAATTGGTAAGATAAAAAAATTTCAGTATTTTTAACATGACGGTGAAGAATGCGAGTTCAATTCTTACGAAAATCCGTCACTTTTGTGTACTTGATTTTTTTTATAATTTTCTAATAAAAAGTAACTAAAATAAAAAAAAAATCCTTGTTGACCAAAGAAGGGATTGAATTTTTTTAAAAAAAATCATATTACTTGTTCTAGATTAATATTTGCTTTTTAATTTGTATTACATATTTTAAATACTTCTATATTTTTTTTTCTGTATATTCTATTTCAATATGGTAACCGAAATAATTATCCTGAATCTTTTCATATATGAAGATATTTATAATGAAAGTTACTGATTTTTCGTTGGATAAAAAATTTTCTGGTCGAAATTCATTATTAATTCTTAAAGTGAGTGGTGCTAAGAAAGAGAAGGAAAACTATGACATCTTCAGTAACATTAAAAAAAAAAATTCTATTCTTATTTAGATCATCAAAGAAAATTTTTATTTTAGTTATATTTTATTAAATAATTATCCAAAAAAATATTAACTATCAAAAAATTATTGAATTTTTGCAAGAATTCAATTCTCATTCTTTACTTTCACGTGAAAAATACTGAAATCCTTCCATTTTACCGATTGAGCTACTACCTATTGATTTCCATTTTCATTATAAACTGCTACTACTCTATTTAAAGTATTACATTTAATTAATTAATTAGCATTTAAAAAAACTGTGTAAATATCAGGTGTTATCCACTACAAGTTTAAAAAAAATGTATTTGAATTTGAATCGATAATAAAAAGTATTTTATTAACTACTGAAAAATTGAATAAGATGTATAAATATATACATAAGGAGAGTGTGAACTAATAAAAGAAATTGAATAATCAATATTTATTTTTAAAGGATTCATGGTATAAGCAGCATCTGATTAAATAAATCTGCCTTAAGGGAGGGGAAATTGCCATGGAATGTTATATATATCATTATATTTTAAACGAGATTGTTGCATCAATACCATGTGAAAATTTAGTCAAAATTTTTTGGTATGAATTATATTCTGTGATTAGATTTGAATACGTAAACTTTTTTGAACATTGATGTATCAAAGAGAAATTATAATTCTAAATCAACTCTTAAAATCCCATTACCCGTATGAAATGTTTCGCAACTATTGGGATTAACAATTTTAAAAAAAAACATAATTAAAAAGCAGATGCTTTGCAAAAGAAAAAGGACTAATGTTAAAAAATTAATAAATAAATAAAGAGAAAATATATAAACAAAGCAAACGGTATTGCACTTTTATATAAAATGTTATTGGCAGGAGCAATCAGTTTTTATCTTTTTAAATAATTTTATTACTTACTCCTTTTAGCACATTCATTCTTAAAGTTTTTTTTTCTTTCATAAGCAATTAGGAAAAGCATTCGTACTCACTCAATTTTTTTTAATACAATTAATGAAGTTTATATAAAGTGCATAATAATAAATCGCATGCATGCAGATACAATTTAAAAGAACAACTTGTACACATTTTTGAGCTTGTGAAGAACGAGCATTTATTAGCCCTAAATTTGTCGTTCTTTTATAATGTTTATTATTTTTCTAATAATTGAAGTTTCTTCAAAATCAAATGTATTAATTACAGTTTCGGTTTTTCGTCGTACTTGTGTTTAATCAACGAATTAAAATGACCAGATTTTTACAATGCTTTTCAAGACAGAGACAAGCTTTTGTTAACAAAATCTTTATATTTTTCGGTTCTGATGAGAAGATGAATTAAACGTTAAGCTCAACTCTGATTAGTTAGTTACCTGTCATTTCTCCACGACTCGTTTCTTACTTTTCTCCTCATCAGCAAATGCACATTTCTGTTCAAGGTTAGCTGGCAACTTCTTAATCAATTTTTTTTCCTTTCTCTTTTTATCAGGCAGTTAAGTTCCCCCCCCCCCTTTATATAAAAAGTTGTATTTTTTATTTTAAAATTTGACTTGATTGCTATTGCTTTCAAATTTAAAATTTTTATAGAGCAGATAAAAGATAGTTTATTATTTGAGCATTAATTTAATGAATTAAAAGCCGAAAAGGGAATGCAAGCAGTAAGGTATCTAAAAGGTAACTGTGAAATGCTAATTAACTGTAATTGTTTTCCGGAAAACATCAAAGATGGACATATCATATTTCCTAGCATGTTATTTTAATATACCCATCAACTAAATAAAGTATACCTACAGAATAAAGAAATATCAATTGTGTATAACAAATTAAATTTCTGGACTTGAATTGCTTTGTGTACACCGTGGTATGGAAGCAATAATATTATTCCCAAATAAAAAATTATGAATATCAGTAACTACGCAAAACTGACTATCATATATATTGAATGTCCTTCTTCACGTTTAATTAAAGGATCTTAATGATAAAATCTTATAAAATTAAAATGAGTTAAATTTAATAACAATTTTATATTTGGAAAATATACTAAAGTTATTTCTTTAAGTTTTGAATGAAGATTTTTTTTGTAGTTAAAATGTCCTTAACTTATATAAAATAAGGTATGGTAATTAATTTATTTCGCTAAAGCACACAACCAGATATTTCGTTTTTTTAAAACTAAAACTGCATAATTTACATTGCCAGAAAAATAATTTTGGATATGCCATGAACTATGCAATAACAACTGCTAGAAAACATTTTAATACGAAATTGAAATTTCAATAAATAACAAAAACACACAATTAAATTTGTTTCAAATCAGAATTTTTTTATTATAATCCTTTCCCTTAGAAAAATCCGGCACATTCTTATGCATTATGAATGTAAAGCGTAAATCATAACTATCAATTTATACACAAAATCTGAAAAGGTTAGTTTCTTCTATTATTATAACGTGCATTTAATCATTCTTTAAACTACATAAAAACATCTTTCATATTTTAAACTTGAAAGTCGAAAGTTTTTCAAATATGCCTGTTAAGAATTCAAAATGTGATAGAGCAACCAATCAGTCCGAAATGAATATTTGGACAAAATTAAAATAGATAGAAAATAATTTCTCTAAAATCATTTTATTTCTTTTTCCTTAAAAGCACAAACTGTTAACTTAATAAAGCAAATATTAATTTCTCACTAGTGATTTGGATTGACAAAATGATCGGGTTTTTAGTCGTTTTTTAACTTATAAAAGTGGCCGATTCTTAAAATAAGAAAAAATTACGTTAAAATTATCACTAAAGGTCAAAAAGAATATAATAGAAAATATTTTATAACATTGTTCATTATAAATTATTTGTGTAGAATAAGATAATAAAACATGTTGAATCGACGTCTTTCTCTCTCATTTTCATAATTGCCTTGTATGTTATTTAGAAAGGTCTAACAATTTTCATTTTATGTTGTTCAATAAACATAAAGATAATGACAAAAGCAGATCTTTAGATTCTTCCTTAAATTCCTCCTATTAAAAATTAAAAAAAAATATCTGAATTATTTTCTTTTGATTCATTTATTATATTTTTATTGTTATTTCTTAGTTTCCTTCTTTGTATTGGGGCTTTTCTAACCGAACTTCAAAATCGCGGAAGTCGAAACTTTTTCTCATTTTTATATCTTCTAATCTCAAAATATATTGCTAAAATAATTCTTTTTAACAGCTCTGTGTTTATAATAACATTCTACTCGGGAAATCATGATGAAAACACCTCTTGTCTTAGAAACAAACATATTTCGTAATAACGAAGCTTTTCCGATTCGCTAACAGAAGAAGAAAAAAAAAACTCTCCCAAAAATCGACTTATTGATTGTTTTTTCAAATTTCTTTCCTAGTGATTTAATTAACATACAATACCACGGAAGGCATTTGCAGGAGGAAGTATATTTTATGACATTTGGAGTTTATATAATCTACAGCTTTGCATTAAAAAAGCGACATAATAAAAAAATAATTAAGCATATAAATTCGCGAGAGAGAAAAAATCGTTACAACTGAAACTGAAGAAACAAAGACTAATCACGCAAGGAAACGAAGTGAAGGGATTAGCCGTGTCAAATTCAATCTTTTTGGGTTTTCTTTTTCCCCGTTACTAAATTCGATTGGCTTCTAGGCGTCACTCGATAGGACCAGCAGACTTCTTTTCATGGTAATGCCCAAAATGAGTAGAAAGGAGCATCGAACATAAAAATAAAACAAACTGGAAACAAAATGGCTCAGAACATCTTGTTGAAATGCGTCGCACTGAGTAGAATTTGATTAGTAAATTCTCAGAAGATTCATTATATCTGTTCTTTCTCGTTGTGAATATTAAATTTGACGTTTTTGTAATTGGATAAAAATTGCTGTGGAATCGAGCAAATTAAAAAGAAGCTTCTATTTACAGCCTGCAAGAAAAAGAGGAAATCAGATATTCTCATCAAAAATAAATTTCTAATTTTGTGACATTTCATATAAAATGTCATGACAAGTTTAAAACTGATCAATCATTAATTATTATTATTTATTGTTGTTTAGCAGAATTCACCGTCAGTTTCTTTTCCATTGAAATGAAAATGGCTCATTTTTCAGTGAAGTGCTGATTTTAATTTATTTCTTTGAAGTTTATTTTAATATTTATTTTTAGTTAAAGAAGCCCTCATTAAGAACTGAATTTACTTGATGAGGTACATATTTATATATATAGACAAATGCCATTTTTCAGTGCTTAGATTAAATATAACGAAAAAAGTGGGGACATTTAAAAGCAATTATTAGTAAAAATAATTTTCAAAAATAAAGATTAAACAGGAATTCTAAACGAGTAATCGGTATTAATATTAAATCTATTGAATAATTAAAAGTAAATATAAATTATCCCAAAATTAGATAGTTTTAGGTTAAAAAAATCGATGAAAGATAATTAGTTCTTGTATTTTTTAAGAATTCGAACGGATGATAAAAGTTTTACATATTTAGAATTAATGCATTCTTTCAAAATTTATTAACCTTTCAAACTAAAATATACTAGAAATTACATAACCAGAATTTTTTAAATTCTGTTTTCAAAAACCAATGTCACGCAATGCCATATAATTAAATTTCCTAATGCATTTAAAAATATTTAGTGTTATTGAAATAATTGGCATAATAATTAATTTTTAAATTCATCAGAATATTTTGAGACATCTTTCCAAAATAAATATAGATCACAGAAAATTCATAAATTAGGAATATTAGGAAATTTTTAGACATTTTTCGCATTTTCCAAATCAGGGCTATATTTAAGGATTTGTTTCTTAAAGAATTATTTTCCCTTTTGAAAGTGCTGAAAAAGATTTGAAGGATACTAAGACGTTATTTTTCATATTTTATTTTATTTTATTTATGCAATCACATATTTTTGTAACAGGTTTTATTGTTATATTGCCATTTGCATCATATATAATACATTAAATACTAGTTAAATAGCTACTTTCATTTCTGTAGAGATGATTTTTAAAGAGAAGCATTAAGAAATTTTTAGAATGATCGCAAAAGCAAAAACTTGTAATCTAATTTACATCCTTTATCACTTACAATATTCAGTCGTTTTGAAAAATCAGCAGTTTTCATTTCTTTAAAGATTTTTTAAGACGATAACACTTTACTAGCAAACCTATATGACTTAAAGTTTAACCAGTTTCGAATAAAAATAATTTCTGCACAATCTCTATCAAGATTTTCAAAAGCGAGGAGACTAGACAGAAAAAAAGCAGAAGAAAAAATTATTGCTCCTGGACAGTTTTCCATCAGGAAGAAGCACGTCAACATCTTTTGTCCCCTGAGGGCAAGCTGAGTAATGAAAAACGGGATTGAAGCCCCTGAAAAACCTTTCAACTCTTTGCTTCCCAGTCAGCTCTTTAGAAATGCAAATTCAATACAGATAATATTGCACTGGACCTTTTAGAACACGACTTTAAAGTCTTCAAATCTTGATTATATTCGGCCCCTTGTGAAAAACATTCACAAGGCTGAAGCCCAGCAAAAACCACCCCGGAGGCGGCACGCAAATAGAATCCGTAACCGTAACGCAGTGGAATTCCAGTAAATTAATCCCGACAAGTGTTAGAAATTGATTCTCTTCCCGACGCCAAAGTTGCAGAATAATCCATTTTAACCATATCGACTGACTAGCGGCCCCAATTGCAGGGCTGCTAGATAAAGTTGCCAAAATATTGCCAATATTCTTGGAATACGAGGCCCGAAAATGCCAACTTTTTCATTCTTTCTTTCAAATTATCAAATTGTTTCAAAGCTTCAATAGAATCAGCAAATATCTAATTTAATCTATTTGTAGAATAATAATTCTTGCATCGATTTGAATTGTAAAATAATAAAATAATGGACTCAGAAAATAATTATCCAATGGAAATTTTAAAATATAATTATGAAATTTTAATGCATTTTTTCTAACTCAGATGGCGTTATAAATAGCTTTTTAGCTATTGATTTTGAAGCATTATAAATAAATATTAGATGGAATTGTTTTTGCAACCCCAACTGCAGTCAAAATTATGATTTAAGAATCCTTGGTGCAATTGAATAATTATTGTTTAAGATTCCTAGAATTCGTCTTTAAAATGAATGCATTCTAAATAAGTTGATGAAAATGGAATACAAAATGCTGAACTTCTTTATATAATAGAATGTTAATCTTTCCCTTATAAATTCTCTCTGTTTTTAATTTTATTTATGTTAATAAATAAAACATAATTGACAGTCTTTTTGCAATCAGTAGAAATCCAAATTACTACTCTTAAATACTATGAATATTTTTCTTAAAAGGAATATTTTGTGACATTTAAGAGATTAGTTTATTATTTTCAAATTAAAAACTATATTTCTAATGCACCTATGCATTGTTATGCAAGTAAACAACAAAGCGATGCATAAATCTATTTAACAAGCGGAATTTAAAGTAGCTAAAACGTATAAAAAAGATATATATATATATATAATCTCCATATTCCATGTTGTAAGCATACGTTATAAAAGTTGAACACTCATAAAGTTTGCATCATTCTTTAAAATATATTTTTATTATATAGATATAAAACTTTGTGTATATATTTCGCTTTATTTGCTTTGTGTTAAGTAGATAGCGAGTCACCTGACCTATGGCATTTGAGATTTGTTTCGCCAGTATTGTTTGAAATATTCAATGAGTTATTATAACGTCATGGTAAGTATTTAAATTACAACTGTTGGTGAAATTGTGACGAAAAAAAGAAAAGTAATACTTTAAGTCATATTCAGTTAACAACTAATGAGTTTAAAAAATATTATTAGTTCAATTTTTGAGTTTTATTCAAAAACGAACATATTTGAGAAAACTGTTATATTCCGACTCATAAAAGTCTAAAATGTGAAAGATTTTAAATATATATATAGCGAGATTGGCATTTTTAATGTTTACAGCACTTCTTGTATACAGATGACCAACCCGCCACCACTAAACGTAGCAATGTCGACAGGATAATGTTTACAGTACTATAAATAAAATGCGGAGCTATATATATATATATGCTAGCTATTATCCACGACTTTGTTCGCGTGGAAATTTTGATGTATATGTACGAAAATCTATGAAATAAAGACAAATAAAAAAAATTAAACCTAACCCAAAAACGATACATTTAAAAGTATAAGCATATGCGAAAAATAGATAACATAAATACAATTTAATAACAAAAGCACGCAACTAACGTAAAAACAATTTATTTACATTATATACCCAAAATAAAAAAAAACAGCAAATCAAGTCCGTATTTCTTTAAAATCAGGTCAAATCCATTTTATTTATTAATCGTGATTGAGATAGCTACAACAGTAATTTTACAGCAAATAATTTTTAAACTTTTAATTTAAATAAAAACACAGCTGTTATCACGCGCAAACACAGTTGATGTCACGACAACCACGCGCGAACTTTACAGGCGTCTACATCCGAAGCTGGGATGTGTCAGTCTTAACGCTCATTGGTTATTTAGCAATACGATTTGGACGGTTGTTTATGAACGCGAGGCAAATATTTATTTAAAAACTTTTTTTTTTAAAGCTCGTTACATATTTCACAAATGTTATCCATTTCACGTTAGTAAGATCGAAGACAAAAACAAAAATGCTTAATGGCTACCCTTTTTTAAAACCGATATGAACTGCTTGCTAATATTCTATGGTTGCCGAGCTTCAAAAGATATATCAGTAGCCAATCAGCATTAGGTATGAATTCACTCCCAGCTTCTGAAACAGGCGCTTCGTGAACTTACAACACCAGTTGGTGTAACGCACATGTCTGACTTTCCAATGCCAGTTGCAGTAATGCAATGCAGAATTTTTTTTAATTTCCTTTATTCATTTTTTTTAATTTAAAAGTATTTCAGTATGAATCCTAAAGATCAATTAATTAACAACATTTGATTTTAAATACATCAAACACAAAGAAAAATAATAGAAATAATCGGTCGAAATTCTTCTAAGCCTAACCTCAACTCTATTGGGGAAAAAATCTGGAGCCTTACTTATCTTTGACAAGATTTGGCCTCATCTTTTTGGCTTGAAAATTAGTTTTTAATTAATAAAAAATTAACCACTCAATGAACCAGAATAAAAAGTAGCTTATGCTCTATTCCTGACTGTAATCTGTCTTGGTGCTAAATTTCATCCAATTCTGTTCAGCCGTTCTGGCGTGATGTTGTAATAAACATCCATCCAAATATCCAAACTTTCACATTTATATATTAGTGTAGAAATATAGATAACAAAGAATAGCAGAATTCATTTACAAAATGATTTTAAGTATATTTTTTTAAAGATAAACTCCTTTGAGTGAAGAGCTAATCCCTAATTCTGGTTAAATGTGGCCAAGTTGGTTACCATGACCCTAACGGTGACATTCTGCCGAGGGGAACATCCTCGTCACAAAACTTTTTGAGAGTGGGGGATTCGAAAAGATCTTTTTGTTTCTATTTTAATCCTTGTTATCATTTACTGGTACACAACTATGACCTCATACATTTTCCCCCCTTCACCTTCATTCCGCAACTTTTTCGGAAGTTTCGAATTTCTTCCTCCGACGTTCTGTTGCCGTCTGTCACTAGTGCGTCGGTTCGGATCGTTTGGCGGTGCTAAGTGCTAATACGGAAAATGTGTGTCGGTTTTTGCGTTCAATTGAAAGAGCAGCTGTCGGTGTGCGTTATCACCCGTCATCGGTGTTGAGCAAAGCGTGCTTTGAAAGCAATTGAAATCAGACGATAAAAGACCTCCAAAAAAAATATAATAAAACGAATTTCTTACTGAAAAGAGCCTCCTTTCTTTTAGTGGAAAAAAAAAAGTGTTTCAAAATCATTTTAATCAATTGCATGCCATGCAATAGCAAACAAATTCTACATAACTTCAATGCACAAATAAGAAACTCAAATGAATTTATCTTCCAAAACATAGATGTTGCAAATTTTGTCTCACTTTAAAACGGATTATAACGCTTTAAAATGTAGAAAACTACATTTTTAATTACAAATTACGTTGCATTTAATTGCACTTACCTTAAGCTAAAACAATAATAAGTATAAAAAAAGGGTCTTCCCAAACTTTCTCCCATTCTCTCTAATAAAATTGTTAAACCAGGTAACGTCATATATGTCAATGGTATACAGTAGTTACAAAATTTAAATATTTGGCGTGAATTTAAATTTTCTCTGTATCTATAGTATGAAGAGTCTTCTTAAAATTTTCCTGCATTATCTCTAATAAAGGTGTATACCAGAGAGCGTCTTGTATGTCAATAGCAAACAGTAGTTACGTAATTTTAACATTTGGTGTGAATTTAAATTTTTTCTGGATCTAGAGCATAATGCTTGACGAATTTTTCGGTGATTAATAGTATTAATATTCGTTATAGGCATGTTTTTCCCAATTTAAATCAAAATTTGCTACAGAGCTACCCTTGTACTCCCAAAATCATATACTAAATTTGATATATTTAAGTCTTTACATTTTCGAGTTATCGCACTAGCAGGGTTCTGAAGTAACGGACCAACAGACGATCATCTAATATGTCTCAAAATTTGATATGTGTCTAAGCAAGGATGCTAAATTTGGCCCCGAATTTTACCAATTTAGCTTCGTTTTGTTATGTGGTGTTAATTCGTATTCGAACAGCCCGATAGACGGAACTTCTTCGAACAAATCTGACTCAAAAACTGATAGAAATCTGCAAATTTGGGTAAAGACCATATACCGAATTTCAACCATCTAGAGCATAGAGTTTTGAGTTATCTTTGTCATAGATAGACAAACAAACAGACGTCTTCCAAAAATGCGTTTTTTTTTTTTTGATGATTAAAATACTTTCTCTGCAGGTTGTATTTCAAAATTAAATACTGATGTGGTGTATTTAATACCTATCATATGAAGTGAAATAGTATATTAAACAAGAAGAATATTATAGTCAAAATGCTCTAAAATTCAGCCTTTTTTTTAAGGGAGGTTTTTTATAAATTAAGAATATTCATAATAATAGAATATTCATACAACAGAATTAGAATAAAAAACATACTGTATGTTAGAATGTGAAAAAGTCCCACGAGTTCATTAGGTACAATTTTGATAAGAATGAGATTCGTAAAATTCTGTGAGATTCGTAAAAATAAATTATAAACAGCAATTTCATCAAAAAATACGAGAAATCATAATATCAAAGAATGACAATTAACAGCACAGATAAAAGTGCCACTGAAAGCTATATTTTTCGATTTGTATAGCAATACAAAAGAAGAGTGAAAAATTTGGAAACGACAATTTATTTACTCTTTGTTATTTATTTATTTTATTTAAATCTGAATATAAATTTAATAATTATCATCTCATTCGTTTCCATTTACAAAGCTGAATTGCATGTTTTTTTTTTTTAATACTCAGAATATCTTTGTGACGTACCGAATATTTGAATGCTTCTCAATTTTATAAATAAAATGCAAAAGAAAAAAAAATCATTTCGATTGTGTTGATGTAAAATGCTTTTTGTAAAAGGAATCGTATTGTCAAATAAACATATAAATAATAATGAAAAAAAAAGAGGAAAAGAAAGATAATTTTTCATCATTTATTAAATGTGCTTCATAAATAAACGTCTTTAATTCTAATAGAGCTATTGGCGAACTCATTTTGAAAAAGCGGATATTTTCTTTGACGGAATAAATAAAGAAAGAAATCTCTTTCATCTAAATATCAATTTGTGCCGAAAAGAAATAAACAAAGCGACATGGATAAGAAAAAGAATCTATCTACCCGTGTGAAAGGAATGAAAAATAATGTTTTCTGCATACAGTAAAGAAATTTTCGATGGCATTTTTAATCGATGCAGAAAAATTTCGAAAACATAGAATATGAAATATTAATTTTCACGGTTCTGAGCTGAGAAAGAATGCATGCATCGCTGATATATTTGAACTTGTCAGCAGCATTCAGCGCTATAGCCACATGTTAAATATTTGGCGACATTAGAATGCGAATGTTTTTATCCAGACCGATGAACTGAAACGGGGAGATAAGTTTCTCCTTCAAATACATTCGCACTTGTGTTCAGGGTAGCGGTATATTATTCATAGAATATTAAAAAAAATATTTTTCTTCCCAAAGAGGTTTGTTTACCAAATAACAGTGTATTATCACAAATGTTGCCCAAAAGAAATAGCTATAATTAACCTCATATATTTGACGTGAATGATTGCCTATGTAGAAAATATATGCGTCATATTTTGAATTAAAACGCGTATAAAAGTGAGTATTAAAAAAGGAGTAGAATATAGGGAGGGGACTTTTTATAACTTCATCATGAAGTAGACGAAAATAATAAACAAATTACGGGAACAATTATTTACTAAAAACATTCGCCCTTATATTCAGGAGAATGGAATATTATCCATAAAATATATTTTTTAAATCTCTCCTAAGAGATTTGTTGACGAAATAACATTATATTGTCTCAGGAACTGCCGAAAAGAAAAGAAATATTACTTATGTAGAAAATATATACGTTACATTTTGAATTAGAAAAGAAATAAAAGTGAATATTTAAAAATTAGAGTAGTAGAGCGAGATTTTTTATAACTTCATTATGAGGTAGATGCAAATAATAGACGAGTTTTAGTAACTATTATTTACTAAAAACATTCGCATTTATGTTTAGGCTAGCGAAATATTATTCATAGAATATTAAAAAAATATTTTTCTTCCCAGAGAGATTCGTTTATCACACAACAGAACATTATCCCAAATGCCGCGGAAAAGAAATGTTCATATCTTTGAGGTGAATTATTGCCTATAGAAAATATATACGCCACATTTTTCAAAAATAACAGTGAATATTAAACAATTATTATAGAGGGACGATACTCTTTACAACCTCTTTACGAAGATATGAAAATAATAGACGAGTTTCAGAAACAGTAATTTCATTACAGTCATTAAATTTTCTAAGTTCCACAGTTTGTAAGTCGAAACAAACACGAACACGAAATACACGACGCGCATAATACAATCTATTAATGATCTCCCAAGAAAGATCATGAGAAATATATTTTGATTTTAATAAAGTAACGCATCTGTTGTATTAAAAGAGATGGTAATAGAGTTCTGTGACCGACACACTATTTTGATTGGTAACCTAGTCTTATTGTTCCATTTTTTCTGTTAATTTACATAATTATTGGGATTTACTGTTATTTTGTTACACATAAGTCTTAGATTTCAATTCAGAATAACAGGTATAAGAGAAACATGAGAAAATACTATCATGCGCAATTATTTTTTGGCTTTTGAGTGTAAAATAATTGCCAGGGTGACATATTTTTTGCACTTAATTTGAAAACATATGTTTCATGGGAAAATTCACCTTTAGAAAAAGTTTTTGATACATAGCAATTTTATAATAAAAGAATTTAGATTTAAATTTTTACGAACGATTTTACTTTTAAATTTATAATTTTACGGGAAAAAAACTGAGTTGTTTTTCCTGCAGAAAATGGATAAATAAAACTATATAAGATTAACTTATTATAGCATATTTAATTTACACAAATATAAGTGATTAATATTCAACCAAGCCTCAGAAAAATTTGAAATTAAAATTAGTTTTGAATTTTCAAATGTGAGCTATAATTATAAATTTTAATTTTTAATTGTTAAAAAATGTATCTTTATTATAAGAAACATCAACTCAAACTATACTGTACAGAAAATTGCACATGGCTACATCACCGATATTAATGAGATTTATTAATGAAAAATATTGATTAAAAATCTCTAAAGCTAGATTATGCTCAAATTAAACCTTTTAAAAAAGCTTTAATTGCTTGTACTTGTTTGAAAATAAATGTAAAATGTGTCTAAAATTTGTTTATTGAAAAAATTTGTTAATTAGTAAAATTAATTGTTGAATGGTATCGCCCCGAATCTAATGTGTCTGTACGTTTCAAAAAGATCGTATGTTTGTTCGTTGCACTTTTCTTAAATTTTAAAACTTCCTTATAACTTTTCAGGAGATTTATAATTTTTGTTTTTGTTGTAATAAAATAAAACTAACAACAGAACGTTCTCTCTCACGCACATGTGCAAATCTCTTCTCACTTACTATAAATTAAAATTAAAATATAAAATGTAATTTATTATTATTATTATTATTGAATTTATAACTGAATTAGCTTCAGGTATTTTTATGAGGAAACTTTTCTTTACTTTTTCTGAGCCAATTTGTTAAAATTTTCATTTAAAGATATTCTTAGATGTAACGCTATACTTGACGAATTGATTCTTAGAAATCTAATTGTCTCCAGCTCAGATTTAAAGCTATTAAGTTATGGTACCAAATGGCCTCACCGTACCAGGAAAGGGAGAAAAAAGAAATGTACTAAAAAGAAAGTTTACATTCTATGCTAAAAAAATTTTTTATGAATCATTGTAACAATAAGAAGTTATTTTTTAAGAAAGGATTGATAAATTGGTTGTTAGCCTGCCTTATACAACCACAAACATCCAATCTTCAATAATAACAAAACAAAACAAAAACTTTTTTAAATCATGTATTTATCTATCATCACATTTTTTTTTTTCTTTCATGTGACAGACTTCAATGAAGATAAAAAGCAGATCACTACAGCAGAATAAGTAAAAGCAGATCTACCGAATCCAAAACCCGAATCTTCCGAGTGGTGGGGTCCTTTCAAAGAATGAATGAACTATTTTATAGAATCCGCTCCCCTCCCAGTGAGAGGGGTCACGGATCACATATTTCTGGGTCAGGAACGATCCCTGAATCTCCCCATTTCAGAAAAAAAAGGGACTGCTGAAAGGGGACTCAGTTTTGCCAGCTTTTCTGAATATGATGAAGGAAATCTTCACGGTACGACAAATGCTGCTTTTATATAAACCGAGAAAATTGAATGCTGCCAAAAATTAGGAAAAAGATTTTCGCAATGTTTTGGATTCTGAAAAGATGGCGTTTGAATATGGTTCATTCAAAGCTTCTGGAAATTATCGAATTGTTGTGTTTTTTACCAAAATTAAGCCAATTTATGTTAAAAAGTACATCATTTTAGAATGAACAAAGTAATTTCATTCCGTTTATTTCAGAATAGTTGCCTTAGTTTTAGAATTTATATTGCATTTAAAAATGTACTTTTAATTAGATAGTAGCGATGGTGTGCAAACAAAAAATGTATTTAATAACGTCTTTATGAATATTTAATATCACTGCAATTCACTTGTGTACAAACGCAATTGCTAAGAAATTAAAAGAGATTATTGTGAAATGTAACTAAAAATATTTCGAAAGATATTAAAAATTAGAAAAAAAATTGCAGCTTTATAAAATTGATATTTCTGAAATCTAATTTTTTGAATTTTAAAGTGGCATAAAAATAATTATAAGGAGCACTTTACATAATATAAAATGCTTCTAGAAAGTTATTAAAGGAAAAAACGTAAAAATTTCGCCTGATTTTTAACTAAAGACTTTATTAAAATTTGTGAGAATCCTTTGTAATTGAGCTATTATCTATCAAGTAACAACTATTTTGTTTTCGAAAGTCAATGATATGCCCTGCAGAGAATTTTGCACATTTTTTAATTATGTAGAGCTCATTTTACAGCTTACAGATTTATGCCAGCCAGCTTATAAATATCATTATGTTAAAAAAATTCGTTTTTAGCATTTCATTTTCTTAACGTCTACATAATATAATTGCACTAATTCTAATTTTGACTAAAATTTGATAATATAAAACTATTTTTTTATCAATTTGAATTTTTTAATGCAATCACATCTGTTTGTTATTGTTCTCCATTTACATTAGCTTCATTTCCATACAGTGGCATTTTTTAAATTTTATCTTATCTAAAATGTTGAGTATTTTTCAAGTTTTCAATATAATTAGTTAATATTATCGAAATTATTAAATCAGTAATATCAGTTATTTTATGATTATACATACTAAAGTAAAAAAAAAAAATTTTATATAAAAGTAAAAAAGTACATTTTGAATGTTCGCAATCTATGATATTATCACAGAAATTATTGAACAGAAATTTAAAAATCTGTTTTAATAATCATCTCAATTACTACTGAGTCAAAAACTGAACAAAAAAGAATTTCTTTCTAACCAAATATTTAGCACTAAATATAAAAACAATATCATAATATAACATAAACAAGTCAATGACAACCAAAGCTGCAATGTACCATAAGTTCAACATTTGAACATATACATTATGTGATGTGTTTCACTATGTCCGACTTAATTTTGTGACTTTACGATTAGATTTTTTTTCTTATAATAATTTGATTTCTTTCTTCCCTTAGAATATTTAAATAATTTTAATGCTATGATTTAATACAATAATTTAGTAAATATTTTATTTCTTTGAAATTATGTTATTTAGATAATAATAAATATTCAATTGTAAATTTCATAATGATTGTAATAATAAATTTATTAAAGACCGGAAAGTTTAGAATAATATAAAAAGGCTTTAAGCTCCTTTTAAAAGATTTTCAAATAAAAATTTGTATATAAAACATATCCAAAATCAGTATTAACATAACACATTCATTCCCCATAGGGGATTTGTGTGTATTACGTAATTTTTTAAGCCATAATAAACATCATAAGAAATAAAAACTAAAAATTTGAAAATTGCAAATATAAGAAACTTGAAAAATTCTGCCTTTACCGATATATTAAAAACGAAAAGTAATTTTTTGTGTCAAAAATCTGATATGCAACAATCGTTCAGAAAAACCTGAATAACATAACAGTAATCTATTCTTAAAGCAATCCATAAGAGAAAGAAATATGAACCTGCTTTTGTTTTGTTTACAAACAACAACATCCGGGCCGGATGTGACTACCATTCAATTTCCTGAATGTTTGACTTCGAAAATTCTCTAAATTTCGATGATTTATTTGAAGGCCTTAAAGAATAATAAACCATTTTTATGATTCGAAAATAACCAATTTCTTATTTTCTTTTCTGTAGTGCAGTATATTTAATTTTCAATGCATTAAAATCTTGAGGCTATTTATGATAGATTGTTTTTCCACCATTCATCACAGTAAGTTCTGTAATGAAACTACACAATGTATATTTTACATCAATTATTTGGACAGATCAAAATTATGAAATTTTTAAATTGTTTTTTGAAGCAAATTTTAGGAAAAGAAACATTTTTACATTGGAAATCAACTAACTAGAAAATTTTCATTCGAATTTTTATCTAAATCCGTGAAATACCTATTTAGAATATTAATGTTAACGACATCTGATTTTGATTATTCTGGGTTTTTTAATTATTCCATTTTTTTTCTCGTCTAGCTTTTTGAATTATTCAAGGGCCATTTAACAATAATAGTAATAATAATAAAGAAATTAATATTTTGGATCAGAGCAAATAAATATAATTCCAATGTAAAAATGTTCTAGGTGGTGGCCAAAATGGTGGCCAAAATGATTAGGATGAAAAATGAAACTGCCTTATGGCGAAAAGTTTCTGAATAAAAATGTATTGTCTTGTAAAGCAGAGCAATTTCACTTGACGGCCTTGTCACATAAAATGGCTCTTGGTGGGAAAAAAAAAATGATACTTGTTTATTTTCACGGATTCCGAAATAAATCTCCAAAACTTGCAAATTATCGCTGACCTGACACATCAGCTGAATATAATTACTCGGTGTCTTCTAAATTTGCATTTTGAAATTTATTTTTAATATACATAGGTAATTTCAAAATAAAATTATTTTAATTACTAAAGTAGAAAATTGCAAAAAGTTTGCAAACTCCTTCTAAGACTATATAAGAATGAAATTCTTTATCACGCTCTATTTTTCATTCTTTTTTGTTCATCTGCTCTATATGCCGGTTTGTTTTTGCCAAGGCTTCGCCAAAAAAATCATGATAATCCCTAAAAAGTCGACTATCTATGAAATTCTAAAGAACAAAAAGCGTTAAAAACAATTCAACACCCACAACTGCTTTTTCAATAACACAGAAACACAAACATTTGTAATATTTTGAAACAAACTCAAACGCAATCCAACAAGAACAAAAATATCATTGCAAATTAATTTTCTTTTATTTTGTGATGAAACTATTTGCATCTTGTGAAACCATTTGTATATCAGTTTGCAACGATTAATGTGAAACATTTGTCAGTATTTAATTCAGAATCTAAGTGAAAGCTGTAAGCTCAGTTTCTAGCTGACGCAACCTCAGACGATGCGTGACAAATTAACGAATGCACACACTATAAGCGTGCGAATTAAACGACATCTCATGTATTTAACTTCTTAGCTAACATCCCAAGTGCAATAAATTCAGATTACCAAGAACGAAACCTGATCAAGACTGAAGAGTTTTCTTGAAAAGAGAAAAATGTGTTGCAAAAATCCACAGCTTAATTATGGACAAAAGGAACAGCTGCCATCTAAAAGACCTTCTCACTCAAAACTTTGTTTTGTTCCTAGAAAATGTATGTTTAAGGAGGGATCGGACGTATATACATCCCCTGTAAGCGAATCCCTTAGCATTCCATCATTTTCACCGCAACTGTCACATGTCCCCTTAGTTCTGGTTACGCCCACTAAAGGTTGTCTGAGGAAAAGGGGGAAAAAATCAGAGGAAAGAGAAAAAAAAAAATGTCTGCAGCATCACATGTGGTGACAGTTACAGTCTTGTTTCTAGTTCTAAGGAGGGGAAAAAGGTAAAAATTTCAGATTTTTCTTGTTTGTACTAAAACATGACTGTGGTGATAAATGATCATAATTTTTTTTATTTCATTTCTTTATCGGTAATTATCATTAGTGGGAATGATTGATTTTCAGTTCCAATAGTCTTTGGTAATCTAATTGACGCAAATAAATTAAAAATGATGCATCAATCAAGATTGATAGGCAAAGAACTTTCTCGAACAATTCTAGAAAAAAAGTAAAAATAATACCAAGAGGAAAGTTAACTTTTAATTCTTGGTGGAATAATTTAATTTTCATTTCATTATATTATTTTTCATTTTATTCTATAAGAAAAATAGAGCGAATTATAAATGAAATTTTAAAATGTAAAACTGATATTATGAATCGAGTATATAAGACAAGAAATATATAATTGGAGTAACAAAATTCTCCATAAATAAAATTTTTTTAAAAAATCTGAAAGCTAATAAACCAAAACACTGTTTTTAGTAATTTCATAAAATGAGATAATATATTTTAAAGTTGCTAGTACTTGATGTCATTTATTTATCGCCTTTTATCATTAAAAAACTATAATAGATTTTCAGTTGAAATGAATAACACCATTTAGTACAACCTACCATTTTTATGTAAGTCAAGAGAATGAAGTGTAATAAAAGTATTAAATATTGCAAATCAAATATTAACGTACAATCGAAAACGTCGTTTACTAAACAGTCACAAAACAACTCTTACGTTATCCATCTCAAAATTAAGA
Organism: Argiope trifasciata; assembly: GCA_026543055.1. Taxonomy (NCBI): domain Eukaryota; kingdom Metazoa; phylum Arthropoda; class Arachnida; order Araneae; family Araneidae; genus Argiope; species Argiope trifasciata. The sequence continues at coordinate 2,549,066 of JAPMOQ010030349.1, read as the reverse complement.
AATGTTTTGTATTATCTGACTGCTTATGTCATTCGCTTTATTTGATTCCAACACTACGCAATAAAGTCGATATTCTTAACAAACACAAAAAGCTAACAATCATTTAAAAAAATACATCTTTTTATTTCTGGAATATTACAAAAGCGTTGCCACTATTGATTAACTAAAAAAATGTAATAATCTTACCATTCACTTAAAATTTTAAATTATAAACGTAAATATAACAATATTAAAGATTAAAAAAATTATGTTTTTAATGATACCCACCAATAACCACCAAATTAAATTTCTATTTTTAATGATTTTTAAAAAATAATTAACTATAACAATTTAGCTCGCACGAAATAAAAATAAAATTTAACTTGCACGAGAACATTACTCCTGCAAAGAAAAAAAAATAAGCTTTCATCAAAGAGTTGCCTTTACATTGACAAAAGCTCAAATTAAAAATAAATTAAATTTATTGCAAATGAAATAAATATGTAATATAATTTTTCTAAAAATTAAGTGCAAAATATAACAAAAAACATTGGTGTGAAATTGTCTTTTTTTAAAATATATATAAGCAAAAAGAGGTAAAGTGAGAATTAAGATTTCAAACAAATGCATTTGTTTTTTAAAATGTATTTGTTTCGCCTTTAATAATTCATTTCCTCCTTAAAATCAATATAAAATAATTAAATTTAATCTTCTGTACAAATTATGAAAAGATTCGGGAGATAAATCAAATCAGTTCATTGCATAATTGCATAAAAGTATTGTAATTATTGTATTCTAAGGAATTTAAAGATACTAAGATGTATTAGACTAATCATTATTAGACTAATGTATTAATGTATTAATGTCATTATTATGTGAAATTTACAAAATGCATGGAATAACTGAAAAAAAAATCAATACATCAAATTAAATAATAAAGTAATAAATATTTCATATGCTGGATAAAATGAAGATTAAGAATCATTCTAATAAAAATTGTCATAAGTGGGGAAATTAATAATTTATATATTTTCTGAATAAAATGATTTAAAGGGGGAAAAATCTTTCTTTTGAAATTCTTAAAAAAAGAAAGAAAAAAAAAAGATCGAAAATAAGCGAATTAACACACTAAAATATATTTTTTAAATATTAAAAAGAAAAACTTGGAATGTGGCGATAATTTTTTTAAATATCAATGTGAACAAAAAAAACTTTCTAACTTTTCCAAATAAATTTTCTAACTTTTTCCATTCTCTTTTAATTTAAAAAAAATTCTGCAATTTATTTTATGCTATCTAAAATAAGAAAACTAAATATCAGAAATAATGAAAGAAAATTCTTATTAAATTAGTTACATGCATTCTTTTTCATCCGAAAGAAAGATTCTGAGCACATATAGCGTGCGCTGTTAAGTCACGATTCACAATTTAAGAATTATTCTCTGAGGATGAAACCAAGCTTTTGTTCTTTTATTTTCTTTACAAGTTAAAAGTAATTTTTCAGTAATTTTTCTTCAATTTTTTAAATCCAGTTTTATTTAGTGTTAATAAACTAAATAATTGATTCCTTCTTAATTAAAAAGTATGCTTATATTGTACCTGCTCATTTTGTGCCGATAAACAAACAATAGTCAAAACATGGGAAAGATCGGTATTTAAAAAAGATCTGTTTTGCTTTACATACTTAATTTTTTAAAAATTGAAACTGGAAGTTTGTTTTCTGATCTCCTTTTATTAACGAAATATATTACTTGCTTTTAATGAACGATGAAGATTAAAATTGAAAGTTGAGAATCGCTATTTTCATATGGTACACATACAGTGGCTCGAAAAATTAAGAGTACACTTTACTTTTATTTGATAATTCCAACTTTTAATATAAATAACACATTAACGGGAAGTGCAAACATGTTTTTATTTTTACACATAACAAAAGATTTAACTTAGAGTAAAAGTTAAAAATAAAATAAAAAAATAAAAAAAATAAATTGAAACATTTTAGGAGCATTTTAAATAAACATACGCAGAATTTTACCTAAAAAAACTGAGAGTACATCAATGAAATGTTTGTAATATATCGCAAGAAAAGAAAATGTAAGCTTTTAGTTTCATGTATTTTGGCTCTAGTGACAGCCTCTAAATGTCATGATACTGATATGACCGATTTTGGGTGATGTTTGAAGATAATTTACCCGATTTTCCTCGCAAAACTTATTTTAAATGGGTTTTGTTCCTAATTTTGTGTTTTTGAACCACTTTTTCGAGTACGGCCCTCGAATATTCAACTGCACTGATGACGGTGTACTGTAGTAGTGTGTGTCATTGCTGTTTACAACGAAAAAGACACCACATTTTGCCGTTACATGCATTTTTCGGGGGGTTGCTGTCCGACTGAAAAGTGAGATTGCCATCTAAACCCAAATTTTTGGCACTTTCCTTTAGATTGCTACGAAGTATATTCAAGTAAACTATATGGTTTATAATGTCATCAATAAGAATCGGATTTCCTGCCTGGATGAAACCATGTAACCTCAAATCAGGATGGAGTCATCTCCATGTTTAACTGTAAGAAATAAATTTTTTGGATCCAAAGCAGTATTAGGTTTGCTTCATAAATTACGATGGCTGTGACTGCCAAAAATATTGAGTTTTCTTTCATCAATAAATAAAACTTTCTTCCACAAGTTATTGGTTTTAAACAATAATTCTTTGCAAACTTCAAACGCTTTTTATGAATTCGCAAGCTGATGAACAGTTTCTCTCTAACAATGCGACTTTTATATCCAGCTTGTCAAATGGCATTTCGCACAAGTTCAGTACTTACTCTACTGCCTATAATTTGAAAAGTTTCCGCAGCAAGTTGAATGAACAATATGCTCGTAGCAATCTAAAGCAAAGTGCCAAAAATGTGCGTTTAGATGGCAATCCCACTTTCCAGTAGGACAGAAACCCTAAACCGAATGTACGTGACGCAAAATGTGGTAACTTTTTCATTGTAAACAGCAATTACACACATTACTACAGTACACCAACATCAATGCAGTTGAATATTCGTAGACCATTCTCGAAAAAGTGGTTCAAAAACACAAAATTCGAAATAAAACCCATTTAAATTAAGTTTTACGAGAAAATTAGGGTAAAATATCTTCAAATATCACCCAAAATTGGCCGAATCGGTACCATGACATTTACAGGCCATCATAAGAGCCAAAATATATGAAAAAAAAATACTTACAGTTTCTTTTCATGCGATATATTTCATTGGTGTGCTCTCATTTTTTTGAAGCAAAATTCTGCGTCAGTTTCTTAAAAATGCTTCTAAAATTTTTCAATGATGGTTGATTGATGGTCGATTTTTCTTTATTTTTACTCCAAATTAAATCTTTTGTAATGCGTAAAAATAAAAACATGTTTGCATTTCTCATTATTAGGTTATTTATATCGAATGTCGGAATTATCAAATAAAAGTAAGGTGTACTCTCAATTTTTTGAGCCACTCTACATTTAAATCTCCATTCGGCACATTTGTTAAAATTTTGTATAAGAGCCACTTAAAAGTTATGATTAAAGTAAGTTACTAAAAATTTATAAGCATTAATATATGTATCAGAATATATAATATTCATATTTCATGATAGTAACTTTTGCTATAAATATTTCGTGTATTATAAGAGTTTCTAACTTTGCACATAAATACTAAAGTAAAAAAAAAAAGGTTTGAAGTAAGGTTTGTTATAACTAATCAAATAATTAATTTTTCATCAAATTTTTTTTTTATAATTTCATTCCAAGGATGTTAACTATATCAGTGATGTTTTAAATAAAGAAAAAAAAAACATGAAAATCTTTACATAGCATTACATTAATGTTTAAATAATGTCAAGGTACTTTCTATCCTGGCACTGTCTGTCACTTTATAAGATATTCTGATAACATATTATTTTAGAATGGCATCCGTTGTTAAGGTCGTCATTAAAAAATGAAAGAAACAACTTATTGTGGTTGGAATACTAAAAATTTGACCCCTTTTTTATTCACAAAGTAACTTTCTGACAGAAAACGAAGAAAGCTATCATATATTATTCAGCTCCATTTTATTTCTGCCATCCTTACACATCCATGTCACAATTTTTCCTTCAAATCACGATATCTAATGTAAAGTGACTCTTCGCGTGAGGTAGTGCATCGTGTGAAAACTGTAGACATCACGATATAAATCACAGAAACCTTTCACAGAAGAAAGAGAAATCTAAAATGGAGAATAATTTAAAAATAATATCGTTTGCTGGTTAAGGTCTACTATCGTCTGCTGTTTGATTAAAAATTAAGTTAATGAAGTTTTCTTCTGCTTAAGTGAGAAAAAAAAAATTCATTCCGAATATTATAAAATTATTAATGATAATTGAAATCAAAAATTAAGACGGATATTAATTTGGATATAATAATTTTTTGAAAATTATTTAATTCCCTATTTAACTACACAATTATAAAAATGAAATTACTTTTGAAATATTCACAAGTAGAACAAAATAAACAAAATTTATTAATATAGATTTAAAAGATATATTTAAGTGTATATTCTTTTAATAGACCGAAGTAAAATTTCCAATTATCGATAACATATATCATAATTTTTTTCATTCGTTATCTTTGATAGATAATGAAGTAGATATTGCCTTTAAGTTTCATGACACTTATTTTTAAAAAATCTCATTTAAGACAATGAATAACGATTTATTACTCTTTTTCAGATAAATATTTTTTTAATACAAATACATATTATAGCCAATTCATACAAAAAAACATTGCATTGAATATTGTTTATATTAACCTTGGCACATCTAGAGTAAGATCGAGGCAGTTTGGATAGGAATGTATTGTAGAAAAGTAGGAAAAATTCATTTGCATATCGAACAAAGAAAAGCTATTAGAATAGTTTAGGTCATATCATCACGACCCAGGTACTAATCGAATGGCTTTTATTTCGTATTGCTTTTCGTGGTTTTACGAAACGTTGTTTCAAACGTGATATTCTTTTAAAGTATTCCTATTGTGTGCTAGAAATTATTTCTAATCTTGACTGACTGTGTGAAATGAGGCTGGAAAATAAAGAATTGAATTGTTACATTTGTTTATCATGAAATCACTAATCTTTTTTCATTATCTTTATCAGATTTTTATCTTTTATCCTACTTTTTATAGAAATATTAATCATATTATTTCGACAACAATAGTCACTTTTAAACTGTGATCGATACTTAAAAATTTTGGTTGAATAAGGTGGAAAATAAAGAATTGAAATCGTGTTTTCTTTTTCCTCTCCTCAACTTAGAACCTCAGGTTAGAAAAAAGATTTTCAAAAAAATTACAGCGAATATTTTTTTCAGACAATCATGCAATTACAATAACACGGAATAAATAAAGCAAGCACTTGCTATTTAATACATTTAATCAATAATAATTATCAATATACGACTATCACTTAATCCATAATTATTATCAGTATTACAACTATCACTTAAACAATAATTATTTTCAGTGTTATAATTACCACTTAATCAATAATTATTGTCAATATTACAATTATCTCTTCATCAATAATTGTTGAATCATATATGATTAGAATTCGCAAATCAGAATTATCGATCTGAATAACGATCTCGGCTACTGAAACAAACAAATAAATGGAAAATTATCGTAGAAGTAAAATTTGAATTCCATGAAAATAAATATATTTACGTCAAGCAAAGTATATATTTGAAGCAAACTATCTGTTTGGGTAAGGAATACATAATTTTTTAAACTGCGGTCAGATGACGAGAACACCAACTGAGCAAGAACCTTTTTCTCCAAATTTCCAAGCCATAGAAACGGGAAGGACATTAACATGCATTAAGCCTTCTTACATGGTGCTTCTTTGGGGGTATTGAGTTTCGAATTGGAAATCTTAATTAGTCTCTTAATGCCGAACGGATGTATTTTATCTTTAAGACGAATGCCAGCCTATTGTGGTGAATTTTCTAGGATTTGGGAAGAAGCTCATAAAAAATAATAAAAATGTTTGTAAAATTCAAAAAGACACATATTACGAAACAATAGTAGAATAAATTAATGACAATTTTATTTAAATTTTTTTTTTTTGAAAAGTAAAGGGCCCTCGCATACGTAACAGTATAACATCGTTGATATTTTTCGAAATTTTGCAAAAGAACGGTATATCTTCCTTCGGCATTAGTTAAAAGCTAAAGGAAGTACACCACTGATTAAAAACATCCTGAGAAAAATGCGATAATATTTTTTATTTTCCATAAAGAATATGTTTCGATGAGCTATACAGATCAAAATTATGGAGTAAGTTTATTTTATTGATGAAGAACTCCAGCAAAATATTTTTTGTCATGACACGCCAATATCGAATAAATTTGAAAAATTCATCATTCAATGCTTCCCACATTATACATAATATATATATCTTCTGCTGAAGATTTGCGTTTTCGCCTGAGAAAGCGTTTATTATAAAAAAAAGCTTCTTTCCGAACGACCTTGGAGATAAGTTCACTGAAAAAAAAAAGCGTCCTTTTTCAGGCTTTTACTTAAATCTTTAAATCTTATTTGGCGGCACGTTCCATAGTATGCTGATGGTAGGGAGCATGGGGTGGGTAAGAGAAATTTCCCATCAAGCCGTTAAAAAAAATCCTCACATACACAAGAAAAGAAAGCTATCGGCACCCATTCTTAAGTGAGCTCTGTGCCCTAAAAGATCCGAACAGTCTGAAAAATATCCATGGATCTCATTTCACATGCTTTTTTTTTTCATTCCAGTTCAATGGTGGAGGTTCATTCTGTCACGCCCCAGTAGCTGACTTGCAAAGAAGCACTCCTTCAACATCTGGTGAACCGCAGATCCTACCTTTATTTGGGCGACTATAAACGGAGGGTCCTGTACCATTCATATAGTGGCGTTACGCTTCGCTGAGACACCTACCTCCCTCTAAATCTCTTTTGACGCAACATCGAAGTAGGCTCCGATATCAGGCAATGAATGCACAGTAGTAAAAATAATTGGAAGAGATTTGGTGAAGCCATACGGAACACGCGATCTATAGAAGGGACAATAAAAAAAATTGGATGAAAGGTCCTCAAACAGGTCTAAGATTTCTTTATGCACTACTACAAACAAGGAAGAATCATGTCGACTTGTTTATTCCTACGTCGCGAATTTACAATGTGACCTGTAGTGATTTGTATGAAGGCTCGGATTTCAAATGATGTACTTACTGAGCGGACTAGTGAATTATTGGTATTCTCTCCATGAATCAAACCTATAAACTGTGAAAAAAATAATAAGACTTTCAAGTATTTGTTAGAAAGAGAGGTCTATAAGCGATTTCCCAATTTTCGATAAGAAATAACGAGAATTCAACCAATCAATGATCTCAATTGTATTGTTTTTAATTAATCGGAAGTAAGCTGAATTTTTTAGCATGCATAAGTCGCGAGATTGATTTTATGTGTTTAGATTCGTGTCGTAACCCTCTGGCAGTGTAATTCTTCAAAATCACTATTTAGATGCGTTGTTTGCAAATAAATTCAACTGTTTTTCAAAGAAAGTGAACTGATGTTATATGCTACGCGATAGTAATAAAACTCAACAATAATCCGTAATCTTAAAAATAATTACTCCAAACTGCGAAAAACGCCGGATGCAACAGAAAATGGACTGATTATCAACCCGCAGAAATCGCGGGATATGCCACCTGTGAATTAACACAATGTCGGGAAATTCTGTCGTGAATGTAATGTTTTGACTATTACTTTTCAAAGTTTTATTTTCTTATTTTAATTCTATGTAACACTACAAATATATTCAAACATCTATGTGCAATTTGTTATGTATCTTAATTCATCACCTATCAAGCCCATGATTGAAATTATTTATGCTGTTTTCACTATCGCAATTTAGTGGATATAAACACCTACATTTTGACGATATTCATCCAAGTTTGAATCGAAAATACTTTCCTGTTTTTTTTCCCTAGGAACACCCCCCCCCCTTTTATCCTTCTCCTCTTCTTACTACTCTTAAATTTATTTTTATCTAATTTTCTGATAACAGATCAATTTATTTATTCAATTTTCCCTATGACTATTTTATATCTTTCTTTAATTTTCTACATTATTATTCCTTCCAGATTCCTAACAAATAAATTCTCTTTAAATATCTCCATTTTCAAATGTACTATCCTTACAACCATTTAGCCAGTTTGCAGTTTTAGTTCAACTCCTTCATTTCGCTTTTAACAAGTTTTAAATATAAATATATTGATCTCTAAAATTTGCTGCAACCACATTTCTCGCCCTCCCCCATGGTGCACTCAAACAGGCGAAAGAACAATTCCGGATGCCCAATTCAATTCGACATGTCTACCCTGAATCACTTCAACGCCATCTGCGTGTGAAAATCAGAACTACGTTCTGTCTACTCGGAATAAATAGCACGCGTGATTTCCCTCCAAGAACGAACGGTGGCGGTTCTTTGTACAAGATACCAATCTGTCCCGAAGGCGCCACCAAAGTGTGTCCAGGGAGGAAGAATGAAGCAGGAGCACCCCTCCCTCTCACTTGACGAAGGGGGTGGACAATGAGGATAAATGCAGATGATGCAGAAACAGCCCCGACTGACCGTAAAAGATAGGATCATGCTTCGTTTAGTGAACATTGAAGGAGATCGGAAATGAAATGGAGCTGGGTGCGAGAGAGTGTCACTTCACTAAAAAAGTCTGAATGCATTACATTTCACCGCTAGCCCATTGATTTGGTGTTGTAGGCGTTGGTGAATTGTGAATTTCTGTCAATGAATTGAACGGAAATCTGACTCTGTTGATGATCTAAATAGACACTATACATTAAATCTACCAGTTATCTCTGTAACTTTGGGCTAGTTAAATGAATGAAATGAATGCATGTGGGTTTATCAACAACATTGTAAAGTTTTCCATGCAATGGAATTGCATATTAGTGGCATTGCCGCGCATAAATGTCAATCAGTCTGTCTCCTATGGAATAGCTAGGACGTGCTATTTCCATTCAAAACAGAAAGAGAATAATATTGTAACATTTAAACTTATACTAAAAAGCTTTAATTAGTAAGGATATGTTACACCACCCACTGATGTGTCTATTATTCTTCCATACTAATGCTTGACAGTAAAAAGGGGATCACTTACAATTACTAAAAGCTGAAAAATCAAATTCAGAAAGCAACAAATAATTCTTATAAAAATGAAAAAGTGTTATTTATCGATTGAAAATATTAAAAAAGAAGTTAATCAATGTTACTAGAAGTTGAAGAATCCAAAGCAAATATTTTTTTAAAAAAATTATAATAGAAATAGAAAATAGTACAAAATGTTATTTATATGCTGAATAATGTAAAAGAAGAAGTGGATCACTTAATACTACCAATAACTGAAGAATTCAATCTAAATATCATAAAAGAATTGTAATAAAAATGGAAATGTACAAATTATTATTTACATGCCGATAATGTAAAAAAAAAGTGGATCAATTAGAATTACCAAAATTTGAAAAATTGAATCCAGAAATTATCACAGAGTTCTAATAAAAATGAAAAGCGGTACAAAATGTTATTCATATTCTGATAATGAATAACAAAAGTCAATAGTTCAGTATTACTAAACGATTCACTTAAAAAAATGAATCATTTAGTATTAGCAAAAGCTGAAAAATTCAGCCAAGAAATTTAAAACGATATAAAATTTTATTTATATGCTGACAATGTAAAAAATGAAGTGTTATCCCTCTGTTACATTTCCTAAGCACTAGAGAAATAAAAGTACAAAAGAGGGAAAGTGGCAACCACTTACATTACATTGGTAAAAATAGTCTGTAAATCTGAAACCACTAAACAGGTCATTATAAATAGGCAAACATAGATACCAGGAAGTTGGAAAGAAGGATAAGTCTGAACATATATGTATATATGTTTCAACAACATTTAATTATTTATTGTAAATTAAGTAAAAAAAACAACAAAAACATATATCATGTGCTAGAGACTTGGAAACACAAAACTTCTCCTCTCCCCCCGCTTTTTTTCCAATAAATGTTCAACAGGAAATATTCTTATATCAGTTATGGTTTTATCGGGAATAATATTCATATTTTAAGTCTTATTGTTTTAGATTCACTGTCAAATTTTCGATTAGATACCCTTAGCAATTCAACATTTTAAAATCAAGATTGTCCTGACTTTATTGAACACATCTTTTTGTAGTTATTTCACATGATATTTGTGTTGATAATCATTGGAAGTATTTTCAGCAAAACGATTTGTTTTTTTAAATACCTGTTTTTTTAAAAAATCTATTTATATATATTTTTAAAAAGACCACCCAGGACACTGGAAAAAATATAAAATAAAAAAGGACCACTTTTCTACTCATCAACGAAATGACAAACGGTATCAAGTGATTCTGCGGAACTCGTTGAGGAGTATTCATTTTCCAAAGAAGAACAATAGTTGTTATCGTTTTATATGTAAAGATGAATTGATTTTATTTATTTCTTTTTCCTTGCAGAAAACTTATGTGAATTCTTGCATCATCTAAAGATTCACCACAAAGATTTCTTGTAAGAAATTCTAAAAGAAAAAAAATAATAATAAGTATTTGATATTCGTTTTGAATTCCGTGTTCACTTCCTCGTCAATTTAAATGCTTTTCATCGCTGTTTGAATTTGAAACGAATCATATCTTAGAAGTGCAATCCTTTTTACCTCCTACGTTGATATTAAAACTTTTTCCAATCAATGCGTGGAAATTGAATTCTTAACAAGTAATAGCGACGGTCCAAGTACTATTCATTCCCTATGTCAGCGGACAAGATTGATGGCATAATTTTTCAAGTGCTGAACATTTAAATTCATCTACTAGTTGAAAAACGTGAGGAAATGAATTTTAACGCCAAGGAGTGTGATATTTTGGTGTAAAGCTTGGGGTCAAAATGATTAGCGCACCAGGAAATCTAAAGTTTGATTGGTCTTTGCAAATAAATAGGTGCATTTAATTTATTTTCTTGAAATTTGATTTAATATAATAGCAACATCACGTTTCTTGTTTTTTATTTTTATTTTTTGTCTCCTCACAATCGATTTGATTGCTGATGTTTTCCATAACAGAATTTGCATGTGAAATTGCTAATAAAAGTAGATTACTTCTCGTTCAAAGCATAAGAGGATAAAACAGAACTGGCATGTAGAAATATGAAAACGAATAAGTGCTAAAAATAAAAAATAAATAAAAAAATAACAATAACGAAGTAGGAAATGGAAATAATACGCTTGCGGCAACTGAAAGTAGCTATAATCCTTTTGGGATGAAGGGAATTCGAATTTTTTAAAAAATGGAATGAATAGAAAGCAATTGTAGGAGGGTTGAAAGAAAGCTTAATAGAATATTTTATTCTTTGAGATAGCTTTTATCTGAAAATTTAATCCTTTGATCTGGTGTAAGATAAATAGAGGAGAATTTACAAAACAAAAATACAATAAATTATAAGTTCTGAGGAATTTACATCGTAGTACACAACGCATCGTTAAAGTAAAAATGTCAATAATCCTCAATTAACTGGAAAACAAATCCGTTACCGGGAAACGTCTTTTTTTACTGAAAAGTAAACGGAAAATTGAAGCGATCATTTTGGTGATGAAACTATGTAGTTGCTTTAATTCAACAGTTTAAGAAATAGTCTTGCAGATATCATCAAATATAAATCCAACTTTCAATTCATGATTTAATTTCAAATTTTTCACATTTAATTTACAAAACTTTATTATGTTCCAGAAATTTTGCTATTGCAAAATTGCTTTGCTATCTCACAATAAGAAATAGTATCTAATCTGCCATAAACATAATATTTATTTGTTTGCTCTAATCGAGTCAAGATAAATTTCATTTTTTATGATAAATAAGTTTCAGGAATATTCTATGTAAATGCCAATAATTAGAGCCAGATTTGCAGCTGGGCAGCCTTTGGCCGCTGAGTTGAAAAGGCGCCACAGCAGTCTACTAAAAAAATGTAATTTTCTAAGCTGCCAAATAAATAAATTTATAAAATATACCAATTCTATGAATTAAAAGTTACAAGGACTAGAATATGTATTTGTATTGAATTGTTTCAATTTCAATAGATCATTCATTGCTCATTTATAGTTTGGATATTAATTACTCATTTAATTAATTCGTTTTTATACCAATTTGTATTTGCCTGAAAAATAATAATTTAAAATTTCATATTTGTTTGAAGTTCATTATTTTTGTTATTCTATCATAATAATTATAAACTTTTATTTAAAATAAAAACATCCATCATAAATTTTAATAATTTATTCTAAATTAAAGCTCATAATAGTTTATAATCAAGACAATTTTTTCGAAAATTATATTAAAAATTATCATTAACATGCTTATTGAGTTAAAAATATCCTGAAATGCGAAATATGTAGTTCTAAAATATGCATTGCCTAGGCATGGAAAATTCCCAAATCCATAATGGCCAATAATAAAATAATGAATTTTTATTATTATTTGATACTTATCTGTGCTATCAATATAAAAAGTATAATAGTTGTAATTATTATACTTATAATAACTAATAAGTACATTAATTATATTTAATTACTACTAAATATATTAATATGCTATATACTTCATACAAAAGTATATAAGGTATACGAAAAAACGATATAATTATAAGAAACTATTATTACTTTGTTGCGAATACAAAAAAATTATTGTTAATAATAATAAATTTTTGTAATGAGAAAAAGTATAATTAATAATAATAATTCAGATATATTATGAATTTTCCTTTACCTATCTGATAAAAGTAATGAGAAGTTATTTTGCAAGCCAGGAAATTTTATATTAATCAATAACTAGGAGTATTTAATAGCAATATTCGCAAGATAAATATATTTTTAATTATAAATCCTCGAAAATTATAATATTCATTATGTCAAACATACTACTTGAAAGGCAATGACTCTCCACATCAACCTACTTCTGTTTATTCATTTTACACAAATAATATGATTAAAGAAAACTGTGACCAGCTACAATAAAAACAAACACACTCAAAAAAAGGCGCTGAAGTATATTCGTCTAGTACACATCGAGTTATAAATTAGATGTATGAGAAAAATTTTCGTCTGCAACTGAAGTTTTGAAATGATTTATATAAAAAGTAAACATTTCATGTAATTTAAACAAACTTTCTAACATAAACAAATTCAAAACATCTTTAGAAAAAGATTCAAAAACGCGCACGCAAATTCTTAATATTTTTGAATATATCACAGAAAATTACTGCATCTTCAATATTTTGAAATCCATTTATTTATACAAAAAACGTTTAATGTTATTTGCACAAACTTCACAATATAAATAGATTAAAGTTTTATTTTAATTTTTCGAAAACTTAAATGCAAATTTTCAATATTTTTTTTTCTGTCATAAAAATTTTGAACACATTTTTCTAAACAGTTAATCAACCACAGAATGTTCCTGCTTTTGAGTCGATAAAAAAAATTATTTAGTTGGCACAAAATCACTCAAAGGAAAAAAAATATTGATTGGATCAAAATTTAATCTTTTTAATTTTGACTTTTATTACATATTCTCGATCACTGGGAAAATATTATTCGGAAGCTACTTATTTTTAATTTTAAGTGAAAACTCGATTCTTCAATAAAAATCAAAACATTTAAAATATCTCAGGACTACACCATTCTAAACTGCTGTTTAGAATGGTGTAGGGCTGTTTTTATTTCATTACAAAAACTTAAACAATTTAAAACATAAGTTATTGCATGTGTTCAAATTTGTGGACTGAGAAACAACCGATTCTATGACTCATGTCCACAGTTTAACAAGGGGGAGGACGAATAGAAGCAACGACACAAAAAAAAAAGAAAGAAAAGACCATCTTAAAAGTGGGTTTGTAGTATACGGCACTTCAATCCCATGGCACTTGGCGAGTCTCTTCTGGCACGAGTAAAGAAATAAAATCTCGAGAACAAACCAAATATTTGGCTTCCTCGTCGAAAGTCAAGTGCCTGGGCCCACCTTTGATGGTCTTGCAAGAGCAGGGTTACATTGTCCCACCGTGTGTGCCGGACGCCAACTCATTGTGGTTATGGTAATTGATCCCACCAATGTGGCTTCCTGAAGTTCTACGAGGAAAACACATTAAAATCTCACGGAAAAAAGCTCTTCGAGAAAATACAGCCAAAATGAAAGGGGTCTATAATGAAAATAATGTTCTAAAGAATTTCATCAGGCTCGATAAAGTTTATTAAGACATTTTTTCACGCAGTTATAATTTAATATGGATTTAAGAAATCTGTAGCTTATCTAGGATTTGTATATAAGCATAGGCATGATGTTCGTCTCATTATAAAGACTTCTACATTTAAATAGAGCTATTTTGATAGGGATTTGAATTTCATTGCATGTGTATAAATGATACCATATGGCGAGTTCTGTTTTAAGTGTGTGGTCGTGCAGAGGCTTAGCGATAGGAGAAACAAGGAATGATATGGAACCAATCAACACTACTCCTAAAAATTTTCATCGTGACAAAACATTAGTACATTTTTGTTCTTTTGAAAATAAAACTTCATATACATTTGTGGGGAGGGGAAGGTAAGGCTATGCCCTAAGCGATAGTTAATTTGATACGCCAGTGTGAAAATACTACAAAAAATGTCCATACAATCTAATTTCTATTATGAATTAGATAAATTGTCAGGTTTCTTCACGTTCAAAAAAGAAAAAAGAAAAAGAAAGAAAGAAAAGAAAAAAAAGAAAGAATAAAAAGTAAAGAAAAAGAAACTTATTTTTAATCATTCTTTAATGTTATTCTGATTATTTGCTCTTTTGTTTTGTTTACATTATTAAATTCGAAAAGGTTCAATTACAGTTCATTTTGTAGACGACACCAAGAACATATCAGAAGTAAATTTTTTATATATTAATAGGTGAATCTAGAAAGACTGTTAACACATATTTATTACGAAACGTATTAGATAATGCATTCAGTCAATGACTTTATCTGCGCTCTATCATCAAAAGTACTGCATTGAACTTTGGTTCTATTCTTATTCACAACGTATTCATTTCATGTTAACGCATTAACTGTTTTCCATTAGTTTAATTTTGCATTCTACTAGACATTTTGCCTTGAAGTTACAGCATTGAATAAGAAATTGTTCTGCATGTGCAACTGAATTTGTCTTACGGAATGTCAGGTGATTTAACTATGTAGCGCTGTTTGTCTTATTTAAAAAAAATAAAAGTAAAAAAAATATTATGAAAATATATTTTTACCTGGTAATTTATAGCAGTATTATAATAGAACTATAATAAATTCTAAGTAAAGGGAAAACAAGATTGTTACAAAATATTAAACTAATACTAACAGACAGAACAAAGAGTTAAGAGATTCGAGATTCAAATTTAAAGATTTGAATCTCTCATCCGAAACATTGCAGCATAGTAATATTTTAGTCTTGATTCGAATATTTTTTTATTTATTTTACTTTAAAAATGAATTAATAATTATATAGAAATAATAACGAAAGCACACAAAAAATGTATTTGATATCGTCTAAACCGCATATGTAACATCTAAAACACTGTAATTAAAACAATGAAAAGCATTATTGTAAAAATATACTGACAAATTTCTTTAAAAACTTATTAAAATTCGAAAAAATATTGTACAGAAATGAAAAAAGGTATCCCTGAAAACTAATTTTTTAAAATTTTAAACCACGCATAAATCATGAAATATTTTTCATGATTCAGGAATAAATTTCGATTGATTTATAAATTCATGCTATAAGATATTAGATTTTGCTTCATGCTATAAGATATAAGATTTAAAGATATTTTCTTATCAAAAACTTACTATTCAATAGTAGCATTTCCAATTATTAGGATTGTATTTATAAATTAGAAAGTTCTAAGTTTTATTGAATTTTTCGAACTATTTTTGTGTCGCATGTCGCCTCTGAATACAATCATCTTAGAAATACAATAAGTGTTCATGAAATGGAAGGTATATTCTTTTGGCAACATTTCTCCCTGTAAATATTTATCATCCAGATAAACAGCTATTATTTTATGTTTATGTCGACTTTCAGAAGGTATTTCACTTTATTTCGACGTCACATTTTTATTTTCGTTGTTCCACTCTTCGAACACTGTAATGAATCATTCCTATTTATGTTAATATGTTGAAACAGTATGATGTATTTGACATGGCACGCTATTTCGAACTCGAACGTTTAGAATTCAATGTTACTCATGTGTTGCAACTTTCTCTCTATTGATATATATACAGATAAAGCAGCAACATAGAATGAAAATTATGTGCATTTATATACCGGGTGGCCAGAAATAAAACACCCCTACTCTGACCTCCC
>JAPMOQ010030349.1:2499504-2532178 GCA_026543055.1 Argiope trifasciata | reverse complement strand
TAATTATTTTCATAAATTTTGACTCGTAAAATATTTCAGAGTGGTAAAATACGTAGATTAGTTTTCTGGGAAAATTCAAATTTGAAAAATTCATATATATTAATTTTTCGAAGCAATAAACAAGTCCTTTTATTAGACAAATATTTATGCATCGAATTACTTTTAGGAGCGCTAAGAGTTAAAAAATAAAAATGTTAAATATCTTTAAAATTTAATATATTATTTTTTAAAAATATAGGGGTAGTAATTTTTAATATTACCAAATATTCCAGAAGGCATAATTTTTTACAATTATTTTTTTATTACTCTATAGAAATTTATTTAGAACAAAACTGGGTGTGATTTTGCAATTCCAATTAAGTGCTAATAGAAATGTTTTTGTGCACATGCATTGACTTTCTTCAGAATTTTATATTTTCTGAACTTAAATCAGTTTTTAACTACTTAAAAAAACTCGAAACACAAAATGCGTACCCTATTTTATTTTAATCTTTAAACAAAATCTTAATGATCAATTAAAATCAATTTCTTCAAAAATTTAGATACTTAGAACATTTTAAACATCTGTAAATCTAATTAGTCATTCTGACAAAAATTATTCAAAAGTTATTTTTTTCCTTTAGAATCTTCAAATGTCCATTTTATTGAATAATACTTTTAGTAATGCAGTTTTATCTGAATATAAGCACATATTTTGCAGACAAAATAATTAAAATAAAATTTAATATTATTTTCCACTTTTGTTTCTTTCCAATGCTTTTGCCAATGTCTGCATAATACAAGATGAATCAAACCTAGGATCCATTGGAAATTTCCTACTTTAACCATCTGTGCCATCTAATAATCTAATATAGGTCTGAAACTATCAATTCATAATCATAATAGTATGAATAGGCGAATTTTGAAATTTCAATTGTTTCTTCTATGTTAGTAAGTAAATATAACTTAATTTAAAGAGTTTACCTTTGAAGTACTGTATTAATTTTCCTTTTTTTTGATATTATTATTTTTATTCTATTCGACCCGATTTCAGGAGTTTTGTATATATTAATGTTTTTAGGTTTTTAATAATCTTTTTAATTTTCAAGGTTTTCTAATCTTCTAATCATAATATATGTACATTTTTTTTTATCTATCAGAACCAAAATTTTATTATATATTCCCTAGTCGATTTTGTTAAACCTCCTTTATTGAAGCTATACGAGAACTTTTTTTTTAAATTATTATTTTAAACCTTGCTAAAGTAATGAGGATGATACCGGAGTCGATATCCCACTCTTAAAACTTCTACACTTCGAGTGCATGACGACATCTGATCACCGATTATGTAGTTAATGTGAATACCTTACACCAGAACTTCCAACGGTCATCTACCGACCTCATCCAGTCGATACTCTTTCGTTCTGTGGTGTTCAGCTGTACACAAGAAGTCATCACCGACCCTAAACATGAGATTTACCATCAAGGCAATGCAGTTCCTTTCCTCTCCCGAAAAGAGTACTTAAGAAAAGATAGTCTAAGCACCCTATGCAAGCACACTCAAAAATATCGTCAAAATAAGAAGACCTTGAAATCAGTCTCCAGGGTCGGAACTTCAAACAAATACACGGTATATGTCTACGAAATAGAGTATATAAAGCATGGGGCTCCGTGCTCTCTAGCCAGGCACGTATGCTGAATAAATAAAAGAATAACCACTTAAAAACAACTCCATAGACCGACTACCCTACCCCTTGAACTACTTGTCGCACTACCGCTCTTAAGATCAGCTGACTTCGCTGTGCCGAAAGACTTCTTAAGCCACTGCGAATAAAAAGTTCTTCAACACCGTTTTGGACTATTGTCGCTTGTTTTTTTATAGTCTCTGACTTCTTGAAGTTCCCAAGTGGAATCTTCGTATAGTCTTAAGTGATTTTAACAGGTGAGGTTCGAGTGATTTTCATGATTTTTTTTTTGATATTTTTAACGAATTTGTTTAATTGAGGACAAATTTGACGTTTTATTCGTAATTTACTCAATGAAACTTTTTTTTTCATCGTATAGGAATTGAAATAATTTTATAACCTTGAATTATTTTAGTGATTGTATTAAATATTCAAAATTAAATGTATGAGATTGACATTGGAATTGATTTTTCCAAGACAGGTAATATTTTGCTTTTAAGAAAAATAAGCTGGATTTAAAAAACAATTTATATCCAGCAGTAGTTTGATTAAGAATCAATAAGAAATTTAATGAAAGCAAAATATTACATTAATTGTCTGCATAATATTTTTAAGTACTGTTCGTTTCAGTATTTTGGGACGACTACTTTTCGACGGTTCTCTTTCACTAAAGAGTGACTATCGGAAAGATGTGCGCCATTTCCGGAATTTAATTTATTATTAAATGTAAATATCTTCTCGTTTCCTCTCCCAGCCATTTTTGCCGAATTAAACCCATCCTAATGTAAACTCATCCAAAAGTATGAAGGCTTTTAGAATCCGTTAGCAAACAATAATAACATGTTTATAGTAAAAAATAAAACTATGTTTTATAACAGTTCCTTTCATATTTTTTTTCAAATTGAACAACCGGATTTATTCTGAGAAATGTTTTCATTTCCTGAAAAATCAGAAATACGAGACGTAAAAATAGTAATCGAAGACTGACAGTTCAAGAAGTACCCGCGTCCTAGGGCGCTACCTCCTATCATGGCGGGTTCTTGGTGATTTGACCATGGTGTTTGGTGACTGGCATGGACTTCTTTCTCTCTTGAAGGTTGCAGGTAGAATGGCGCAGCTCTGCGGAGCAGAGGGGTCCCCGGTGGGAGAGGAAAAAACAGTAATCTCTTTTATATAAAATTATATTTATTGAAGAACGCAATTTCAGCGGATTTTTTATTGTTAGTAAAAAGAATGTCTTTTTTTATATTTTCTTTTTTGATAAACACTTTTTCCCCCTTTACCATGTAAGTATTAAAAAGAAACGCGATCGCCTCTCTCTTTCTTAAAATTAAATAATAAATTTCGCAAATATCCAACAAATGATTTTGACCCCTCCATCTCAGAATGGTATTTAAATTCTCCCTCTCACATTTGCTCAATAGAATCATTTTTATTATAAGATTCAAATATTTATATATTGTTTCCAGGTAAATTTTAACTAAATTCAATGAAAGAAATTGAATTAAATTATGTTTTATTATTAATAGTAGTATTTATATATTATTTTGATGAGTTGACAAAAGAAACTTAGGTTAGGTTGAAATATGAAGCTGTATGACGGTAAAAATCATGCATTGATTTTTCTCCTCGGTTTTTCGGGTTATCAGATTCAATGGTAAATTAGAAAATTAGTTTCATTATCAACTGATATACGATTCATCGTTATCGTCACCGAAATATTTAAATTTATTCTTTTTTACTTGCAAAATTCATATTGTTTCCCTCAAAAATAATTTATTCTTTCTCTGACTTTCATCACTCGTTTCTCCATTAAAATTAATGCTGTCAATTTAGCTAAAATATTGCAACAAATATTTCATACAAGTGACTTTGAAATAATATCTTATAATAGGAGATAAGTTAGGGATGGGGATTAATATAAGATAAAACTGATCATGAAGCATTTCTATTATAAGAAATTAATATAACAACAAAAAAAAAAAAATAGAAGAAAAAAATTAAGGTGTAAGAATTTCAAAATTGGATCTAACTACTTTCTGGTACAAATACGAAAAAAAAAAAAAAAAAAAAAAAAAAAAAAAAAAATCCCAGTGCCATTGATCTTATGAAATTTTGTCACGTATTCGCTAATCAATTGTATCACTAATTGCATGTCATTGGTAAACAATGATTACGAAAGAACCTATTAGCTTGCTATCTTTGATGACTAATTGCGATAAATATACAAATATCAAAATACAGAATTCTTACTTTGAGTTCTTCTCATCCAACGGATTGCAATCAAAATATGACCTAAAACTATAATTTTAATCACAAAATCACATAAAAAATTGTTTATATTTATGTCAATGCTTTTTTGAATTATCGCGTCAACATATTTATGGAAATACGAGGGGTGTTAAAAAAAAGCTTACATGCAGCAGTATTTCGAAAATAGTAATTGTGAATGGGAACATTGTTATCCAGAGTGGAGACGCGTAGCACTAGTTGTCTTAGAGAAGTTATTCGGGCGGATAGTGTTAGTACTGAGACTTCAAACATCGATAGTAATGGCAAGATGTCTAGAGAAGTAGTCTCGCGCAGAGCCGTAATACGATCTTTAGCTGCCAAGAATGTGTCCCCATCGGACATTCACAGACAAATTGTTGAAGTGTATGAGGACGAAGCAATTAGTCGACAACAGGTGGCGAAATGGTGTCGTTCTTGTAAAACGGACAGAGAGATGGCAGGAAACGATAAGGAGGGAAGTCTGGAGTCCAACCCCCATACAGCCCCGATTTGGCTCCCAATGAATATTTTCTTTTCCATGCACTGAAGAAAAACGTATCCGAAACAAAATTCACATTTGGAAAAAGAAAGAAAAAAGAAGAGGCAAATAGGACAAATAAAGTGAACACATAAGGCTATTTAAATTTTAATTTACTGGAACGATCTCCTCAAATCTACAAAAATCTATGTTAAATGGATGGGTTAACAAAGATTTCGGATTACCATAGAAACTAAATTCGTTAACAAAACATCCATCGCAATCCGTGTGAAGTCCCAAATCATGAATAATTCAATGTCAAAAATTGTCCACTATTGTGATTCTCGATCGCATTTGAAGCAGAAACCAAGAAGCACGATACGAATTATTTTCCCATGCCGCTAAACCGGAGGAGAACATCCATCTGCTTGCCAGCCATCTCCGTGATCGATCCCTAAGCGAAACCACAAGGATGGCTCGGCGCGCTGATTGAATCATATGACTGACTTCACTCCTTGATCAGTGGACTATCACTCCTGACTCGGAGCGCAACAGCCCTGAATAAATGATGAAAGAGGCCCGGAGCAGTGCTTAGTGCGGATGCCTGAGTTGACAGGCCGTGTTAAAGAGCTCCGGCAAGCGAGGTCGAAGATGCTATCGCTAGCATCTGGTCTTCCCGGGGAAGGTAGATAGTCATCGGGAACACGAGGTATTTTGAACATCGAACGTGTTGTCCCACCTGTGAAATTAATTCATCATCAGTGGATGGGAAATGACGATGTATGGCTTCACCTGCCCAGCCCTTCCAGGTTGATTATCTGGGATTGGTTAAAAAGTGGTTAGTGACTCTTTAATTAAGGTCCTTATTGGGGTGGATTAAATAGGAAAGTATTCTTTTGCAGATAAGAAACATCTACTAAATTGAACATACTTTTCATTAAAGTTATTGCTTGTAGTGTAAATGCCGCCATCCTGGTCTATGGGTCGTCTGCCTAATGATCGGGCAACACGGGTTCGAGTCCTGTTTCGGACATGGTTGTTCTTTCCCCTTTTTCCCTCTCTGTGAGATATGTGAAAGTCTCACCCCCACCCGTGTAAAGAGGGACTGTGCAAGAGAGTGTGTTAGTGTCATCTCCATATGAGCAAGAAGTCAGACTTCTGCCCCCCGATGTTCAGGAGACTTTACCTTCAGAAGCTATTTCATTCACTTTCCGTTGTAATACGGACACAGCAACATCATTATCATCATGAACTGATTTGTTTACAAGTTTCCCACGCACACAAAAAAATTTTGTTCAGAAAAATATAAAGAAATTCAAAATTTAATGTAGAGAAGGCATTTTTGGAAAACATATAAAGTTTGCTCCAGAAATTTTAGCTACTCATTCATTATGTTATAATAGTCTCGAAACATCTCGGATTAGTAGGTGGAATTTCATGAAACCCAGACCAAATTCTACCAGAGGTACTGAAAATTTCAAATTAAATTTAATATCAATTCTCTGTCCCTTAATTCTTTGACTACCAATGGGGCATATACATCCCAGTAACCTTTTAAAATCAGCTTAAATAGCTCTGGTAAAAGTAGATTTTTTTTGTTGGGTGAAGAGGGTGTATTTTGCTGTCATAGCCTGGCCACAGGGCTTAAATTCATCTAAAAAAATCGAATAAATTTGTCAACTACAGAAGCTATTATCTTCACTTTCTAAGCGATTGTAGGGAAAAAGATTTTTAAAAATTTGTAGTCAAAGTATTAAGCGGATTTGGAGTGTTAAATTCGTCTTCCCCCAAGGATTCTTCCCTAAATATGAATATGGGTTGCCAAATTAAATGGCGTCTTCATTATCTGACCAATAATGTTCCAGTTTAACATTTCGCAGTCCGGTAACACCTCATTGATGTCATGCGAAAACTATCGAGCAAATAACGTTGATACCTCATAAGAGACACCGGATTTTTATTTAATTTATGATTTTTTTAATTTGATTTGATGTTTTACAATTAATTATTTTATTTTTATTATTTGATGTTTGAAAATCTTTATTATGTTAATCATTTATTTTATTAAAGTAAAAATTATTATATCCCGAAACATTCATGAAACATTCCAATCACATTCCTATAAAACAAACATTTCCAATCGGTGACATAAATCAAATCCTATCTCGCCAAACAAAAGAATTCCGATCAGACGTCAGGACTGCACAGTTTTAAGAAGTTCGTCCGAACAACCCCAATGTAGCTATCAAAACTTTGTATAAATCTAACTAAACTGAACTCTTTAAGCCTGGAGCAGAGAAACACTTGTAGCTATAAACTCAACCCAATATCAATGAATCAATTAAAAATTATTAAATTGATATAAAGATAATATGAATAATGGAAGCATAATTGAAATTGTCGAATTTATAAATGCTATGCCACCATTCCAAAAGAAAACTCGTTATCTTGTATTAAGAATAATTTATTTTGTTACGTACAACTTTTCTTTTCCCTTAAAAAATAAGATACTCGGGTAGAAAGAAAATTGTAGGAACTAATTTCTTAAGCGTGAAATCTTAAAATATTCCCATCACATGCACCGTACGTCTCATGAAATATATATATATGTATATGTGTGTGTGATGATATTAAAAAAAATAATTTAAATTTAATTAATTTCCTAGTTTTTAGCTTAATTTAGCCAGTCATTCTAATATATTCTCTTATTTCCAGATCCCAATCCACTTTTTCTATCTAATTAATTCAACAGAAGCTTTATAAAATTGTTTAATCGATTAAAAGCCTAGCGTTCCCATATTCCGAGTGAAAGGGTAAAATTGCTGAGCAAAACAAATATTTTATAAAAAATATATCTGTATTTTCCTTGCTTGTGATTGAATGTGGAGAAATCCCTATCGGAATCTTAATAAAATATTAACACTGTGAAAATATATTCTCCTTATCAATATCTCATTTTATATAAGACAGGGATTCTTTATTTCTCTCTCTTTTTTACGATTCTTCTTGCGCAATCTGTTGCTGCGAGCGGACGTGCCTTGTCCGTGTCTTCTTGTAAATAAATCACGCCTGCCTCCCGAAAGAGAATAAAGCAAACTTAAAAATACAAAGTGTCTTTCTATCTTCAAAACTGCCTTCCGCTTTAAAAAAAATAGGCTTAAACACACCCACGTATATAATCGTAAAATAGTTGAGGTATAGGACTTAATACTGAATTCCATTTCTATCCAATATATGGTTTTGATTTAATTGAAAAATTCATAATTGCTATTCGTTCAGTCCTTTATTTCGCTGCAACGCAAACATTACATATTATAGCAACAACAACAACAACAAAAAAAAAACGACAAACAAAAAGATAGTTTCAGTTTATTGCTAATTCTCAGAAACAGACTCACTAGCATCTTCAGCCAGGAAATGCTTACTTGCGAATTATTATAAATAGAAATTCTGATAATTACTTACAACATTCTTTTTATACCTTTACTGTTTTCTTCTTCGTATCTCTAAAGAATCATTCATTTTCTCAGAGTCTACCAAACAAACCCACCCAGTTCCCTCCCCCCCCCTCTCTCAAAAAAACCCCCCAAGATTTCTTCAAGTACCTAGTTAAAATAGAGTGTGGATTGTACGCATTGGAAAATATAACAATCGCGTTTTAACGCAAAATGCTTATTTAGCGATTTCCTGTTTTTCGCCAATTTACGATTACGTCGTGATGAAATACGACTTTATATCTTTATCAAAGTAAAAAATACTGAATATCTTTATCAAAGTAAATAATGTTGCCATAAGCTTTAAATGAAATTTCCTTTTTTTCTACCTTCTTAATGTTATGAATCAAACTGGCATCAAATTATCATTTTTCATAAATAGATTATAACTGAATTCTAACTTTTCATTATAAATTATAATTGAAATTAAATCTCTCAAAAACACTAGGATTAATAAATAATAAAATTTTTAATTAAATTAGTAAAACATCATTTTCTCGGAAGAATTTAATTGGATTAAAAATAAAACAAAAACAATTAAAGGTTAAGATATGAAAATAATGGTTTAGGTTGTTTTTCATTTGCTGGATTAAAATTCCATTTCGAAGCTATAAAATATATTTCGAGACGGATTCTATAAATCTGAAAAATAAAAAGACACTCTTCTTAATTCCGAACAAAAATGTCATTCCTTAAACTTCGTTTCACAACAATACGAGGAAGATTCACCTTGTGCATGGCTCATAGAAATTGGATTTGCAGTGATATTGAATCTTAAAATCTGGATGCTACAATGTGGAAACCGAATTTAGGAAAATATCACCTTAAGCCTTCAATAAATTATGGGAAAATAGTTTAAGCGTGCACATCTCTCAAAAACATATTCTTCTGAAGATATTTAAAAATAACAAAAGATGAAATATCTGATTTAAAAAAATGGATTAATTAATGACAGGCAAAATGTACAGAGATTTGAAAAAAAAAATAATATTATCTTTTACATCTTACTTTTTGAAAAATATTAATAATTTATTTAAAATAATAACTGCGTTGAACTTCTTCAGTTATGTGATAGACCATTTCACTGAATACAGTTTTAAAAAAGAATGTAGAATGATGCAAATATGTTTAATATTAGATATAAAATATTTCAAAAGTACAAATTACAAAATTGCTTTGAAACTAAAACATTAAAATAATATTTGCTATTTCCCTCTCATTATCTGAAATAAAAAAACACAAACATAGCAAATTATAGAATTAGAAAATTTCAATCAAATTCTTCTTTAAATCTCGGAATCACACTATCACATGGAACGCTAACATAACTAAATGTGCAAAAGCATAAAGTTCTAAAATAAAAAGCACCCCTTTTGTCTTTCCTTATCATCATCATTATTATTAAAGTTTAAACATCCTAGTACCATTCCTTAATTATTGCAACTTGTCTCCGATATGCAAATTATATGCTTTTGTGTTGTTTCAGTTTTCATTTAAACTCCTTCCCTTTCCAATGATTGCTATTAGGACTACACATTTGTAGCTGACTCATTTTAATTACGTTTCATGTAAGATTTTCTGCTCTGAGTTCTTCAAAAGAAGGAATAAATAAATAATAGTAATAAAAAATGAATAAACGAAATCATCCAATGCAGCTTGCTTCGTTCGTTATTGTTAATGATTTTGGCAATTTGCAACTGAATGTAAATCCATACTTTCCGAATAAGAAAAAGAAAAAAAAATTAATTAAATAAATAAAACAAATGGCGAAATCGTTTGCTATCTGCTTTTGTTGCCATTGTGTTGATATATGAGCAACTGGAGGGGGGAAATGTATAATAATTGATTGCGAATTTGCGTTTTTTGGTTTGTGTCTCTTTCTTTTTATTCCCGCCGTTTCTTTTAATGTTTTCAGTGATGAATAATGTTTGTTGTTCGCGACACACAGAAGGGCGAACAGTTACTTTATTTGTGTTTCGAAATATGATAACACGTATTAAGAATTCGGTTTGTTTGAAAAAGGATAAAATTTTGCAGTAAATAATAAGAAAAGAACATTCATCAACAGATTTCTGCTCTGCTAAGAATGAAATAAATGTGAGGGAATGTTAATTTGAAATGGAAAATGATTGATTGGCTTCGAATGGGAGAACAATTTATTCGATTCTTTTTTTTTAGAACGAATTCTGAATCTTTGCTAAAAATGAAAGAATTAGTTCAAATTGAATAAATTAGAAACATTTCATTGTTAAATTCCAAATTTCTTATTGCGTTTGCATGGATTTTACAAGAATATAATTACTTAATAGTGTCTTCAAGAATGATATTTAGATAATACATCGCTCATTTTTCAGTATAAAGTTTTTGAATTTTATATCAGTATCTCTTAATCGTTTTTTTAATACGAAGAAACAAAAGCATAATGTAGCAAAAGAAATAAATTTATTGAACTTAATCAACAGGAGTGATCTGCCCAAAACTTTCTTGCATATTCTCTGAGATCCTTGTCAAACCAGAGAACATCTTGTAAGGCAATTATAATGAAATATTAACTTTTGACGTGAATTTAGCATTTTTACTGAATATATCATTATTTGGAGATTAATTCCCGCCATGCATTAATAGTATCCAAAAGTCGAATTTCTTTTGCGTTTCACAACAGATTTAAACAAAAGTTTTTCACAACACTACAGTTACAGACACAAACTCTCACACCAAATTCGATATATTTGCGTTTTTGAACTATCATGCTTGCAAAGCTTCTGAAAGTACATTCTGGCAGATAGTCAAACCATTGTTGGAATTGGTTCAAAATTTGAAAGGTGTCTACATTGTAGATTTTAAATCTATGCACCTAATTTTATCTATTTGATTGTCTCCGTTTTGTAATTATGATGTTAACTTATTTTCGAACTTCTGAATAGATTTTACTGAAATTTGGATAGAAATCTGCAAAGACTGTGTACTAAACCTCAATCATCTAGCTCAAAGTATTTACTATATGAAATATGCAAAAGTAAAAAGCAGTTTTTCTATGGAAAAAATAAACATAAATAATTGCACTTAAAAATAAATTTAAGAGATGTAAAAATCAATACTACCATGAAACGTTGGGTTGGCTATTTTAGGATCGTATCAAAAAAATAAAGCTGCATTTTAATAAACTAATAATTAAAACCATAAGTAAAGAAACACAATGTTCAAATACTCAAAAACTGAAAGTAATTTGAATTTGCTTTCAATTTCAAATTATTTAAATAGAATAAAATATATATATATATTTTATCAATGCAGTGGCTGACCGTAAGGGGTAAACAGAAGAAAGTTCATGATATTTCAATCATCAGAAAATAATGGAAAATTTTAAATCTAATCTTGAACAATATTTGAACGAATGTATGTTTTCTAAATTCTGTCATAAGAATAGGAGAAACATAATCTTCTCTTTAAAGTATTTAAGGCAGTAAATCTTCTCTCTAAAGGATTATTCTCCCTGAATTCAAAGGAAATGCGTTGAAAATATTTTCTGATACAGAACCTATTTTGCCTATTCCAATTATTAAAAAATAATTTCAACTTTTCTGAATATCATCCTGAAGCGTAATGTGGAAATGTGGGTAGAAAGTGCCGGCATAAATGCTGTTCTCGTTACCTCACCATTGTTAAAAATCTTGATGTCCTTTCCTAAATAACCGATGTATTATTTCAAAATATATATTTTGGCTATAATATATTAAAAATAAATAAAAAGCTCTCTTATACGAGATATACAAAAAGAAAACAATAAAACCACGGATGAAATCTTGAAAATTTTTATCCATAGACATTTATCAAATTTTGATGAAATTTATTAGTGGACAGAATGTGCGTCTGTCTGCTTGTCTATATGTGTCTCTCCTCCCCAATACAACAAATTAAACAGGTTCCAGTTCAATAGGTCATCTTTTTCGTTTCATATGTCTGCTGGTTGTCACCCATACTAGAAATGAACAGTCTAAAACATTTGAGTAATTTTTCAGAATGGCATTATTATGATTATTTCAAAATTTTGGCAGATAGAGGATTGATTATTTCATCAATGCATATTTTCCCTAGTTTTCCTGCCAGCTCATATTCAAACGCCTTCTTGTTATTTATTGAAGTAAGATATGATTATTGTAATATTCGTCATCATAATGTCATGTACTGCTTCAGTGACGTCTTTCTTTGGGAATACCCGGGAAAGTCAATAAGAAAACACTCCCGATGGCTATTTCCTCGTGTTATGCTAGCACAGATGTCATCCTCAACACCTAACTATTACAAAATAACGAGATCCATCCTAAAGTAGTCCTATTATTACTTTGAAACGGGGTATAAATGTTACTAAAATAAACTAAAAATTTCAGATTTAAATTCTCGTTCAACAAATATTACTTGTGGATTATATGAATTGTGATAATAATATCATGGTTTCAGAATTATCTGCAGTTAGTGAATCAATAGAAGACAGATTGTCTGATTTTAATTTAAAGGATGATTTTTAAAAAAGAGAGAAAGGAATCCGAAATTTTTTTCTTTCTTCTTCTGATCTGAAAATCTTTGAACTTTTTTTTATATTTTGCAAAACATTAGTGAAAAAAAAAATATTTAAAGAATTTAAGTCCATTCATAATGCTGCACATAGTTGATACTCAGAGACAACCAATATTTAAAACGCAATTAAAAATAGTTTTTTCTTCGTAGTTAAACACCTACATGCATGCAAATAAAGTAAGAAATATTTTGTTTCATTTAAATCTGTATCTATATAATACAGGCAACTAAATCAATTCAATATCAGTATCTAAAATATATCACAATGTTATAATTCTTCTAATTTTTTTTTATTCAAGCAGTTTTGATATTAAACTGTAATTATTATTTCGATACTATGTAGCAAAATAATTAAAAAAAATATTAGCAGATCTCAAAAATTTAGCAAATTTTTTTCAAAAATATTTCTTTAAAAAAATTCAATAAATAATTGTTATATAATTTTTTTTATTACAATTACTATTATCTTTCATTTCATGTATTTAAGTTAGCCTCTTGAAAGATGCATAGATAGTGCTTTTTTGTGTATAGCGAAAATTCCTTGTTTATGCAAGGAAAAGCATTGCAATTCCTTCTATATTCAGAAAGAAAATAAAAACTTCGGTCCTCTCCCAACTCCAGGAAGAGGAGTAACACATTTCACAGGAAGGAAATTCCTTTCCTTCGCCAAGGAGATGTCCTGACGCGTGGTTATGACAGAATGGGGCCAGAGTGATACACGACGACTCTCACACAAAGAGAGAAACTTGGACGACAAAAGCGAGACCACTGCTTTATTTGTATTTTTATTTTTTTTAGGTCAGGGGGAGGAATGGCTTCATTCCTCTTTTTTCGATATATATAGCCGAGATGGACAAAAGGGGTGTGCGAAAAAATAACGATTTCTTTTTATGATGTTCGATGCGTGACTTACGGGTTAACAAACCCTTTCATTGGAGGAAATAGTTTGTAACAGAACTCATTTTTTACGAGTTTAGCTGTTGGTCATTAATTTTCAAGAAGCTGGAGTGCAAGTGACGGCTCCTGACCAGAATCGCCGATGCTTTTTTTTTTATCGCTGTCTTTTTCGAATTTTCCATATCAATGCTTCGGTTTTTTTAAGGATGTAGTCTATTTCGTTGTTATTCATGAGAGAGAAAAAATTCAGGTGAAACAAAATTTATCCCACTTTTTTGCTGCTGTATGTATTACATATATATTCTTATATTTCCTTCTTTATAAACGATACTTAGTAGTTTTCTCTTTATTGATGCCACATAAAAACATGTAAAAGAAGTGCACAATGTTTCCGATCTGAATAAACTATAGAAATATGTGCGAAACTCTCTAACCTTTTATAAATGATAAAAAAAATTAGGGACAAGGAATATAAAAGGATGTAACCTATATTTCTTGAGCTTATCTATCAAATTTCTTTCCAAAGCTACTAAAATATATTTCATTGATAAATCAAAGAAAAAAAAAACGATCAATGAAAATGTTAAAATCTTTTCATAGATTAAGAGTACATTAACAACATATGAATCAAGAAACCAGCAAAAATTTAATTTTGGAAAATAGTCTAAATCTTTGGAGAGAAAAAAGAACTCAATGCCGTACCATCTCATGCAATCAGACACCGAATGGAATGGTTTCCTTTATCATGGGATTATTATTAAGTCATCCTGACGCAATCTCGTGTCCACTTTTTATTTTGGAAAAATAATAAATAGTTAATAGCCTCCCTAAAATAGTGGAAATAAATAAACATCATTAACTGTCAGAGTACGTATATTAAAAGAACTAACAAAATCTTTAATCATTCATATTAAAATTCAATAAAAGTACTTTTTACCCCTCGTTTAATGTGCAACTCATTATTTTTTGACAAATATTTTAAACAATTTTCTTTTAACAGATTGTTTGAGCAACTCATTTGATTTTGTAGACTCGGGTGATGTTATGATTCAATCATCTAACCTCGATACAAAATTTCATTCCATAATGTATATGTGTAGCTCTAAAACGAGACGTTTATATACACAACATACAGAAATCTTAGAAAATAATACTTTACTACTAGAAAACAAAGGAATTTTCAGCATTTAACAAAAGGATATCTTTTAAAAAATAAATTGCTTACATAAGAAAAGCGACATCTTTCCAAATCGAATGTATATAGACCGTTAATCATGATAAAAATTGAAGAAATTCATGAAACCAATGCTCGGCAATAAAACAAAACAAATTTATTACTTAAAGAGTGATTATATAAAAATAAGATCTCTCGCTTAAGAAATATGTCTCTTTCTCAGTATAAACATATAAATGGTCCCCTTATAAACAAAGACAGGGCAATGAGAATGGGTTTCTCAATTTTAAAACCCTTGCCCGATGTGGGAAATGACACTAAACCAACACCTCTTGCCATCTTCATATGCCAACTTTCATTCAATTTTATTGAAAACATGTGTGGTCCATTAAGGTAGATTCAACATAGATCTGTCTACCACCCTCAAGGCCGACTGTTTTTCTTGACCACAAGTCTTTAATCTTAAAATCTTAGATTAACATGGTTCTCAATTCTTTTCTAACCATCGAGGGATATGACACAGAAGTACTTACTTATGAAACAAGAAATATCAATAAAAGAAATCAATTATTAAGTTTAAAAATCTTAGTTGTAATCATTTTTGCAGGAAGAAAGCACCATCATTTAATTTTGTCGCTCCACCTCAAATATTATTATCGTCATCTACATCCATCTCATCTTTTCTTCTGTTTGGAGGAAATGCCGAACCCTCGAAAAGTGCTCCCCCTCAACAACGACGAGAATTGGTTTTCTTCATGGACAATTGATTGAGCGATAGAGCACGCACCTTCGTTTATTAAGTTCCCTTTCAGAACTATTAAATTGGACGGAATGAAGCGTTGCTTCATGAATTCTTCACTTAAAACGCGAGGATTCTGATTGCCATTGTTTCACCGGCTGAGGACATCTGTCTCGACGAAGTGGTAAAGGGAGGTGGAGAGGTAAAATATTTTACCGGAGTGAAATAAAAGGAAAGGGGGGGGACGGGTAATAAGTAGCGACTGCTTGATTAAGCCTGATTTCAAGCCTGATTTCAATAATGCTTCTGCGCCTTCTGATGAATATTTTTGCGTCTTTTAAAGTGTTTGGCAACACTGTAGAGCAAGCGGATGCAATTATTTAAAAGATTTGTGTGTTGTATAGAGATGAATTCTTCAAGACTCTATGGTTTTCAGATTCAGATATATACATATTTTATTTATTCTCATCCAAATCCTTATTTTCACATGTTTTGAAGAATATTTTAAAGAAAACAATATAAAACTTGCAATTTATCTTTATATTCAATTTTCATTGTATAAGGTTGATTCTCTTCTTTAACGATCGAAAAACTATTTTTTAAGCAAAAATTCTGATGTACCGTGTACAGATAAAAATTAACAGAAGAAAATTAAACACAGAATTAAACTAAAATCTACAAGAGATTTGCAATATTTTCCAATATAACATTTATTTTATGCTTTGAAAGCAATTGAAAATTTATTTTTCCGGTTGTTGAAAAACATGGATTTTTGGATTTCGAATAAATTACATAGATAATTTTCTGAAGTCATGTCTTTAAATTTTATTTAGGGATATAAGGAATTTTTCAACATTTATTATCATGCACTCATTTTAGTAATTTATTGTGCCTTTCAATTCTATAGGAACTGACATGTTTATTTCCTCGTGCCATCTTAAAAATTCCTTCAATTGTTAGATATTACTTATATTTTTGAAAACAGATAGTATAAATTTATAATCATTTGAATAAAATACCTTGAATTAATTTTATTTTATTAAAAATTCTATTGAAAATTTAACTTAAGCTGTATTTATTTGACTGTAACCTCTATGTTAAAGTCAAATGTAACAAATCATCAACTCGGCAATGGTCTTTTTATATATTTTTTTATTTCGAGAATTTAAATCTTTGGTGCTGCGTAATTGATTCTGTCGACGAACTGGAATTTAAATCAAGTTCAAAAAATATGGTGAAACATAACTTTAACTCACTAGATGCAATAACTACAGGATTACAAACTTTTTGTCTACACATCTAAAAAGTATTTTTTTCTTTCAGTTTCCAATAATTTGAAGCGAATATGTTTAAATTGAGAGGTAAAATTCTTCTGTATCATTGATGAGGAAAGCTAAGAGTTTCTTATTGAAATGACGTAAGTTTAATATACCCGTATTCATTAACTACTGGCAACATTAACTTACTTAAGATTTAACAAGTGATTGCAATGTTGAGTAGCTTCTTACATTACATGAAGTCAGATACCACCGACGACACTCCTTACATCAGATGTCCTATCTATTTTAATCCTACTAATGGCAGCGATATTTAATATCCTTCTGTGTTGAATCAAGTAAAATACCAATCTTGATAACGCCTTGCGTTTCACCAATTGTCGAAAAAAACCGTGATTCTACCTGCATTTTGCATACACAGAAAGTACCTCCCCGGGAGGTTCTAATGGCAATCAACCACGATCTCATCAAAAAGGGAATGCGTTCCTCACGAGGCACCCGGGTCAGGCCCAGACTGACAGCGGATCAGCCAAAATGATACCCGCACTCGGGGAGAGAAGTTCACCTGACGGAGTTGCTAATAACTTTCTCGGCGAGGCAAGGTAGAGGTGTTAGAAAGGCCAAGGTTACCCGGTTGGGTCCAACCTATTTTTCACACTGGCCTTGGGTCGTTTCTCTCTTAGCAAGGTGGCGGTGCTAGATTTTTGTGTCTGGCAAGTCATCTCCCCACTGAAAAAGTGACGCTCGCTCGCTAACAGGGCCTCATGGAAAAGTTTTATTGGGGCGGTACCAGATTGATGAAGGTTCCCTCCTCTTAAATTCCATCGTTGTGCTTATTAGGAATGTAGATTTGACAAGCACAGGCAGACTTTAGATAAGTTCACTACTGAATTTGTGTTTGTAGATTGTATAAAAAGCGGAACTATCAATTGTATTCAATTATGCAATCAAAACTGAAGTGCAATTTTCTGGATTTCAACATATTTTTGCTAACTCTACCAACACATGTGTAGTTTATTTTCAGAAATTGAATCAGATTTATCCAGTTTTTTAGAAAATCAGTAAGAGTACATTTTAGAAAAAAGTATGACTTTTTTTTTGTGACGCGTTGTGATCTCTGTACATTCTGGAGTTGTCTGTTACACGTTATGGTTTCAAAATCTGTATATTCTGGGATTGATCCCCAATATGAGCCAAATGGTGTTTGTTAGATTTCATTGTAAACACTCGTACAAGATAGCAATATAAAGAAAAAATAATAATCTGAAAAAGAAAAAGTATTTGAAACTTTGGTTAAACTCTCTAAATCTGCAGCCTAAGGAATAAACTATATTGTTATAATTACTTTATTCTTTCTATTTTCAGAGAGCTAAAATTCCTAATTTTCTATGAAAGGTATATTATTATTAATAATAATTATAAATGAAAGTAAAATAGACAATATTCGATTTACTGCTCTCTGAAACCTCTTAAGTTCATCCGCAAAATGTTGAAACTATTATTTCCACTAATACATTTATGTTACAGAAAAATACGATGGAGAAAATTTAATTATCTAAAAAAGACATTTCATTGAAATTTATCAAATAAATGCTTAAAATTATTTTTCAAATCATTTGATTTTTTTCCATATAAATTTATATAAGATTCGAAAAAATACTTTCGTCAAAGAAGAATTGGTAAAATATTTTAAAAGGTAGCCTATAAATAGCTTAAAGACTGCGCATCAATCTCATCATTTTTGTTCTTACTATCTGTAGCCATTATCTAATTACATTTTATTCTTAGAGATATTATTCTTATTTAACAGCTTTGGGAACTTTTCCCTTTAATAACTCTATCAATTTGAGAAATATATAATGAAATTCAATAATATATAGAGGCAGAAGTTAACAATCTGATTAAATCTTATTACCGAAATCTAAAATTGGTAACCAGCAAGGTTTCCTTGGTTACTTTTTTAAGTTGCCCATGAAGTCTAACAGTGGCATAAGTTATCAATGATTGCTTAGTCCCATTTTGGCCAAATCTCCTGTGAGGACATCTGGTAGAAATAGCTTATTATGTTCTTCCGTTATTGCTTAGCAATTCTTGGAATTTCTTGCAAATGCTACAGAAATATAATGAACGAAAATGAACTGCAATCAATAAATGTTCATTTTTAGAAGTTTATTTTAAAATTCGGCAACTTCCGATGATAGATTCTAAAACGCTTGGAGTTATAAAAAATAGTTCGTCTCTACAGACTCACTGGTGGGGGAGTATTGTGATTACATCTTAATAAGTCAGAAACAACCACTAGATACTAGAGATCACTTTTATCGAAGGCATTAGTTACTGGTCTTCAAACCCAAACATTGAAGATTCGATCCTTGGCGGAATTCAACATACACATTGACACAATTCCCGCCAACACCCTCGCCACACATCATAATGACAAAATTTAAAAATATTTATTTAATAATAGTCTATTGGAAAAATGATTAAGAACTCTCCTAAAAGAATTTATGAGCATTTAGGAATAAAACGCATAGAAAATAGTAAAGAGCATTTGATTATGAAAATTAAAACATTTGGTTATAAAACAAATTGAAACAATTTTTATAATCGGCTTTATCTGTAACATACTTATATGGGAATATAGAAGAAAGTCAGAAAATTATATTCTGAATTTTTTTAATTCCTTGTAGTCAAAGAGAAAATATTGTAATCGTTGAAAAATTTGAATTTGAGATTCTGATAAATTCTCCGATTTCCCTCAGACAAAAAAAAAAAAAAAAAAAAAAAAAAGGAATTATGTCTGTCTATTTTTGAACTGAATAGATGAAATTTAGTTATATGTTATTTACCTCAAATTTATAGATATCCATACAATTTTGAAAGAAATTCATTCAGTGGAATTCTGTCAATCTGGGCTTTACGAATAGTATTAGCACAGGAACTACAAAATGAAGAGAACTAGACGGGTAAAATTTGGTTCACAGATTTAGCATCAGAAGTGTAAATTCGTATCGTATTCGCATTAAGTGTAGAAAAATGTATTGACTAGAACATGTGAAATTTTTTATGTAATTTTGTGTAAGATTTTTTTCAGTCGGTCTATAAGATGTCTAATAGACACATTCGGTTTTCTGTACCTAATCTACTAAAGGTACCCAGCGGTTAATTGCCAAAGTTCGCACTCAATTAGCTCTTTTTTAAATTATAGATTACCAGCAGCATTTAGATTAATTATACAGAAGTTCATTTATTTCGAATTATCCGAGGAAATTTCGAGGAGAACGCTCCCGTTGCGTTTTTAACTAGTAATGCACAAAATATTTAAAACCATTTTTCTAAAATAAATATGTAAAGCACTTGATTGGCGAACGAATTCCCTTTTTCAAGTTATAACATAAACGGCAAATGTCTTTTCATAAATTAAATTAAAATTATCCAGAAACCCTGATATTGAAATTCTGCTACTGAAAGCGGGAAAGCTTTAATTCTCCATAAGAATTGGACGAGAATCTGATGTGGAACCATGCTCTTACTCCATTCCTCTTGGACAACTAACTCGATGAGTAACCGTGGAAAATCGCCAAGTTTCTCATAGCATAATGCAAATGACTTTCTTTCTCCACTCGTGAACATTTCACCAATTAGAGAATAGGGTTCATATGATTCATGTGCCGTAACTAATTCATCCTGTGTGGGCGATCTTTGCCAGAGCGTCAAAATGACTCTTTTGACTTCCGCCCCATACCATTCACTTGTTTTGTTACTCGTTTGTTTTGTGGTGAGGAGGAATTTCCTTTGAAGTTGAACGCTACTGGGAGAAGGCATAAATATTTGTTGGTGCCACCTCCTCGCCTTTTCTGAAATTGCGGTGGAAGACTGACTTGTGGGAACGATGGAAACAATTTCTAAAATACTGCAAATGATTAAATCAGAGAAGACATTCTGCGGCGAAGTACATAGTAGGGATATTAATCGCTATTATGACGATACTATGTGGCTTTTCAATCAAAGGTGGACTAAAAGATAGATGTACTATGATTATAGTTACATCAAGATGATGATTCAAATGAAACCTGTCAGGTGCAAAATTGTTTTAGTCACTGAGTAGAAGAGGCGGATTTAAATTCTTTCTTTTGAGGAACGAGTTCATTTAGTTTCATATTTCAACACATGTTTATCCTAAAAAAACTTACTTTATCTTAAATCATCATTTTGATTTTCAAGATAATGAAAACACATATGTGACGTTTCATTAATTTTTTATTAGTATTTTTAAAAAGTTATGAAACGTCAGAAATTTTATTTATTATGATTTATGAAGCGTCTGCGTTTGTACATACTATAATTGAAGCAGACACTTGGTATTTATTAACATTGTATTATTAAACTAAATGTAATGAAACAGATTTGATCCTGACACATTATGTCTGACAAAATGTTAATATAATTCTAATATTTTGAAGTTAATGGAATATGATTTGTTTATACAAATTTATTCATTTGACAATGAGCTACTAACCTTTTTTTTTTAATCAACCATTTCAGTTCGATCAGCATAATAGTCCTAGGCAATTGCCTAATCAGAAATCCGCAATTGCAGATTAGTCTGTGACTAAGTAAGAAAATTAATAAAGCTACGTGAGGTGTATCGTGCTTACAAAGAGAAAAAAACTATATACTTTTTTTTGTATGATCAAATCTGGAAGGGACGAAAAGCCTGAAGGCAAAACATCACATGCTTTAATGAAAATAGCAAATTTGTGAGATTCCCTATGCTTTTTCATCACCAATTCAATGTCCTAATTGTTGAACTGAAAATTCATCATCGCATACAATTCCGTCAAAATACAAAAGGTATCACTGTGTTTGGTAAATATCGCCGATTTTCACATACATTTTTCTATTTTTGAAGCTTAAAGTGATCTTATAAAGACGACATACGAATGATGTGGAAATAATAAAAATGGAACGTCGAGCTTGTTGGAGGATTTCATTTCTGATTTCTTTTAAAGATATTTTAAGCACTAATAACAAAGATGATACAGGTGTATTGGTCCATATGGACCAATACATCTGTGAACAAGAAGAAAGAGATTTGAAGATAGAAATTATAAATGTGTCATAAATAAATTTTTTATGGCAATTCGCACATATATTTGACAGAATGTGTGTTCCGTCAATCAATTCTGATAATATAATTTTTAAGTTTATACATAGTATCAGCTATAGTTACTTTTGCCTATTTCTTATTATATGTACGTAAATTATAAACGAAAAATTGATTGAGTTTATCTTTGAAGAGCGTATTTATGTTTCTGTGATTAAAACAGCAACAATAACCGATCATCATTTCAAATGACAAAAAGAATGTCTGAAAATCATCTTTGGCAGCACTCAGCTGAAAAATCTTTTTTTTTCAACATTAAATTTTTTTTTATTGTAATAAGCATTAATTTTATAGTTTGCGCTTTTATAACGACGCATTATACCTTATCCGATTCTACGTGTTTGGAAAAATCAAATGACAAATTTGATGGGATATACTAACTTCGTATAATTAATAACTATGACTGAACTATAGATTTTTTTCCTTTACTCTACAAAGATATATTCTTCTCTTTCTCAGAATTTTGCGAACATTCCGCAAACGTAAATTCGCCATTTTACCACATAGACGCATTAGCGCAACAGCCAAGCCAGCCCAGGAGACCGATCTTCAGCCAGCCAGCGTGTTCCATTCGTCCAAACCGGTCGCCAGTGGAAACTCGTGCTTGTCCCACATCAATATGGAGGTCGGGAGGGAAAGAAGAAAGCCACATTCGCTGCTGCGAATCGTTTTGCTTATCAGATGAGAAAGCGTGAAAAGTAACATCATTATAACGTAATTGCTGCCAACGTTCCTGCCTCCACCCCCCCCCTAGTCCGCTGCTGCTGATATCGGCCTCAAGGTCAGCGGATGGCATTGAATGACCGCCTTTCGAATATCGTACAGAAAGCACCGATCTATCGGGCTCAAAATCTCGGCTAGGGAGGGCCAGCGGAAGGAATTAGTTAAACGACATTACCGAACCCTGGTATCTGATGGAATTAACAACTGGTGTATTATCTTGAGTCGGCAAAACTCCGATTCACAAGAGAGGTGTGAGTGAAATTATTATCTCTGTGAATTCGGCTGGCAAGGCACGTGTTGTCCGATCCTTTTTTCTTCCAGCCGCTTGTTGAATATGTGAAAGGACAGATGTTTTATCGATATCGATGCGTAAAAATAGATTGCTGTTTTTGGAACGTATACTTCCTTTCTTGTTATAAAATTTACAGAAAAAATTGTAATTGTAAAAAATATATATATTGTTCACAGATTTAGCATCTGAAGTGTACATTCGTATCAAATTTGGAATCAAATCTCATAGATCTCTGAGTCTTAGATCTTT
Organism: Argiope trifasciata; assembly: GCA_026543055.1. Taxonomy (NCBI): domain Eukaryota; kingdom Metazoa; phylum Arthropoda; class Arachnida; order Araneae; family Araneidae; genus Argiope; species Argiope trifasciata. The sequence continues at coordinate 2,509,178 of JAPMOQ010030349.1, read as the reverse complement.
ATAGATAGAGAAATCGGACATAATTTTTTTTCAAAGTCTATGTCTATATGCTGGTGTGGCTACTGCGGACACGTAAGATATCGTGGTTAGCGTGGACACTTCCAAACTCATCGTGGTTCTAGCGGACACATCCTCCCCCCATCTTAAAATAGGCAAAAAGTGCAGATAAATAAGTAAATAAATACTTTTAAAAAATACAAACATAATTTAAAACAGTATTTTAAATGACAATTCTGTTTCACGTAGTATAACGTTTTTTTTTTTTTTTTTTTTTTTTTTTTCAGCCGAAGGTTTTTGTTTTTGCACTCGATTACATTAAGTTGTTAAGATTTTATAGTGCGAATGCATTTTAAACATAGTGGAATGTAACACAGAATGCGTAGCGCCATGAAAAGTCCTTAAATTTGAAAACAATTATCAAGCACCTTAGTGCTCAATTTTGGAAGAAAGGTCCTTAAAAGTGCTTAATTTTCTTCAGAAGAGCAAAGAAGATACTATTTTTTTCGTTTCAGCATAAGATATTCCTTTTTGTTCCCGCATTTGATGAATACGCTAAATCGATAACCGTCATAAATATTTGTTTGCTGGATAGAGCAAAAAAGAAAACCGACGTAAGGGAAGCATTCCGTGAAGAAATATACAAGAGTTTTAACTCATGTTAAGATAATTTTTTTCTCATTTTTTCGACAATGGGCACCGTAGTGAAAAATTGAAATAGTTATTCCGAAAGAGCGGAATACAAATTTTGCCGAACTTGTAGCAACTCGAAAAACGTTTGAACTTCTTTTATATGTAATGCTTTAAATAGTTCTCTTCTTATAAAAGTTAAATTTAATTTTTAGCAATTATAGTTTTTTTGTTCATTTTTATTACCATTTTCTATTTTTGCCAAAATTAAAAAGAATAATTTGTTTTACCATAGAAGGCAGTTAGCAAATATTATGAAAAAACAGGGATAAAAAAATGTAAAAATACACATTTAAAATTAAATAAAATTCATACATTATAATAAAACAAAATATAACTTAGAATTAGAAAATATGTTGGTTTACATATGCGTACAAGTACAAAGGCGCTTATTTTTTGGCTATGATGCTTAAAAAGCGCTTACAAGTATTTAATTTTTGCAGCACTTTCTCACCCTGTAATAAAAATTAAGTAGAGAAAGTAATTTTTGATGAAATGGCTATGGGTTCCATTGCATATTTTTTCAACGATATAAAACGACCTACACACTTCATAAGGATAAAATATCTACTGGGAAAAGGAGAAAGGCCTTCTCTGTCAAAAGTATCGGTTTTTCTCTATAGCAGGTGCAAAGCTCGAAACTACATAATAGCCCAGGGGTTGGCAACCTGTTTGTCCTTAAGGACGCAATACTAAATTTGAAAATCTCCGAGGGCGCATATTTTACAGATAATCAACAGGTATAAATAAGCATTAAAAAACAGATTTTTTTTAACTTTATTTTGTTGGTGTCATACATAATGATACTTATAATTCAGTGTGAAACTTGGGTGTCCATATTTTCAGCTAATTTCTTATAATTGGGGATATATTTAGAGTTCCCGGTCCTTAAACAATTATCTAAATGTGAGTCATTAAGCTTTGTTCAGTATTTTGATTTCAAATATTTCATATTTGAGAACAAAGACTCGCAATTGTATTTTGTTGCACAATATGAATAAATTTTTAGCGTACATTTCCTTAAAATAGGATACTTATATTCATCGACTAAGTTCCAAAACATTTTGTCATTACTATGCGCTTTTAAAATAATATCACTTTGCAAGTTTATTGTTTCTAATTCTAGGTCTTCGATATTATGAATCTCGAAATATACTGAAACTGTTTCAGGAACATCATCTTCAGTAACATTGAATTGATTTATGAAAAATCTTAGAACGGGTTCTAATGCTGCAAAATCTTCAAATCTAGAAGAAAACTCTTTCATTAGCTTATCTACAATTTCTAAATATGATGTAGTAGTAAAATTTTCATTATTTAAATTTAAACTCTCAGCAGTATATTTTATATTTGGGAAATGTGAGAAGGACTTTTTCAATAGATGGGATTTCAACAACACTAACTTGCATTTGAATGCATTTACTGCACTAATCATGTCAGCGATATGCTGATTTTTCCCTTGTATTTTTAAATTTAATTCATTCAACTTTGCCGTTATATCTGTCAGAAATCCGAGGTCGATTAGCCAATCCTTATTTTCTAATTGCTCGTAAAATTCGCCTCTTGATGCAATAAATTCCTTTATTTGTGGCAAAAGCATGATAAACCGCTCAAGTATTTTACCTCTGCTCAGCCACCTCACTTCAGTATGTAAAAGATCTGTGAACTGAACGTTTTCATCTTCTAAAAGTAATTTAAACAATCTATGTTGCAACCTGTGTTCCGATCTTATGGAATTAATAATTTTTGTTACTATCGTAAATACGTGTTGAAAACCGATTGTTTTTGCGCATAACATTTCCTGATGTATGAGGCAATGATAAGAAATAAATTTTGGGAATAAGGAATCCTGTCTACATAAGGGTTCTGGCATTTTACGCTCCTGTTGGAATCTCTAATTTTTATAATTTTAATGTCCAATGTTGAATTGCCATATCACATGTCTAAAATAAATCAGGAAAGATTTCGGTAAGATATTTTTTGAGCATAAATAAGTTTAGAAAATCATGATTTCTTCTTTCTTGTCTCTTTCCTTCTAATGAGGAAAGTTTCCAAATTTCAGCCCTGGTTTAAATAAAGAAATTTTAAAAGCTGTAGAAAGAGAAAACTTTTGTTTAATAATAAGGGACAAGAATAGTTACGATTAAAACCTATTTCTCTCCTATTTGCTTATCCAAAGAGTATGTGAACATGATAAGTCGAAAATAAAAAGATCTAGACTGATGAAAACAAGAAAGTATTTTTATCATTAGAATTATAAATATGTGCTTTGAAGTGATGTCATTTCAAAGTTTCACATGAGATTGGTTGAATTTCGTTTGCAGACAATATTTCCGTCACTATTGTCGGCATTTTCAAGCTGGCTAAAAAATGTTGTCGATGACGAAAAACTTGCTTGCCCGGTTCTTAAGGGTAGAAACGGAAAATGCTCAATGTGATACGGCATTGAACAGACGCAAAGTGCGGACGATATTTCGCTGTGTGATAAAGCCTTTAAATAGAACGAATTATACACCGTTTAATATTTGAAGTTAAAAATTTTTAACTGAGAAAACCAGTAAAACCAAGTTACATAAAATATTTATTTATTTTTCAATCATTAATCATGGCGAACCAATTGACCGTAAAAAAATTTCGAGTTACTTAAGAGTATTAGCAGAGCAACAGAAGATTAAGTAAATAAGTTTTTTTTATTGCAGCTGCCTAATAAATTTTGATAAAACGCTTCAAATCAACACTCAGCAACAGCAGCGGTCACAAAACATTTATAAATAAGTGTGAAATTATTTTCCCGCTAAAGACTATTTCTGTGGATAATGTTTTAATGATACGTAACGCCAAAACATTTCTGAACAATAATTAACGAATAAAAAATATAAAAAAGATGTGAAACTTCTCTCATTTGCTTTATCATTAATATATCTAGTCGTTCTTATTTTTTGACTTTTGGGAATGACGCATCATTTTCTTTATCTATAACATTTTTTTAAAGTTTTTTTAAATATATATTTATGTGTGACTGACAGTAGAATAGGATTCTACGATTTCTTCTATTCCATTGAAAAGAAATCAGGCTGAAAATAATAGCACAAGCAAGAACTCAATTACATGTATGTCGTTGACAGATTGTATAATAAGTTAAATTCGCAGGTGGCGGCATATACATTAAAGGGGGGAGGTGAAACATAGTAGTATAGTAAAAAAATGAAGTAAAGTAAAATAAAACAATCTGTCGGTATGCCAAGATTGAATAATGACATCGAATGAAATGAAATAACTAGCTAGAGAGAGAATTTCTTTTAATTGGTGTTCTGCACAAGTAGTTTTTCGATGAATTTAAATTAACACGGCTTTTCATTTGGGATGTTATAATGCTAGACTGCAAATTATAACTATTATGAAGCTAATAAATCTTTCAAAAGAAATTTTTCCATTACATTCACTTCTGCATTTGATAATTTTTTTTCAATGATAAACTAGCAATCGGGAGTTGGTTAAGCAAGAAATGTATGTGTAATTAGAAACATATAGCTTGTCTATAATAAATGCAATTGATTATTAACGCGTCAATATATATAATCAGATTTGGCACAATAAGAGTTAGTCAAGGAAGCTTTAAATTTAGAAACCCAAGAAATATCTTTCTACGAGTCTAAAATCCCTCTTAGAAAGAGACTGAAAAACTAGTAATTAAGGATTGGAAGGTAAGATGGAATAATTCCATCAACCAAAATGAGGGTTAATTTTGTATTTTTTTTTCCTTTTAAGCGATTTAAACCTTTGTTGTCTTATTAGTATTCGTAATATTTCATGAATAGTAAAATCTGATACGGAGAGTTCTTCAGAAACAGACTTAAAATATATATATATAAATTAATTAATACTTTCATACGAATTATTCATCAATAAATAAAATTAACAAATAAACCTGGACATTTCTTCAATTTAGCTAGTAAAATGTTCGAGTTTCTGAATTATCGGCTTTTTGGGGACATCTCATCGCTTTGATAAAACGAATCGTCAAACCTACTAACTTATTATTTTTGTCCGAATTTACAGATCTACAATTCACATAACTCTCCACTTTAACGATTAGAAAACCTGCTTACCAGCTCTCCACTGATTTCATTCTACCATTTTGAAATTCCTGAACTTTGGCTAGCAAAAAGGTATTATTCAAACTTAAGATTGTAACAAATCACAGAGGCACATTCTTTTCTTTTCATTCTTCATACGAACAACCCACTGATTTTCAAAACAAAAACTAGAAAAAAGGCCGACGGCTAAAGAATGGAGGAATCCCCATGGCGATAAAATTTTGCCCTCTTCATGCCTGTTTCAGTCTGATAAATAGCCAAATTTGGCACATCATAACACCTGCTGTGTTCCTCGCTTTCACGCCAACCACTGGGGGGGCTATGGAATATAACGAAACGAACAAGAAAAAGCGCAACTGCGGTAATATTACTCACTTACATCTGTTTGCAAGCCAGTTAGACATTTTAGCTTAAAAAAAATGAACATGTACAATGCTGCATTGAAGGAAAAATAATAAAGTGTAATAATGTTCTGGAAGCTAATAAGGTGCTAGAGGCACTTGAGGTAATAAGGCTTCATCAAAGAGATGGGCTTGTTTGCTCCATGTTGTGCTACACAATAGGATACTATTTATTTGATATTTAGGCCCCACAGGTGATAACTGATTACCTCAAGGGAAAAAAAGGTCCTTTTACCTCCTCTTCTATGTGTCTCATGCTAATGGGCCATGATGCATCTGTCTTAGAATCGTGCTAAAAGTGCTATTATTCAAAAATGGTTCCCACTGTTTCCATATTCAGATGATGTTCACCATTTTTTTTTAAGTTTTTTATTTCCAGTTAAAAGCAAGTTTGGTGAAGGAAAAATTTACAGCATACCGGTTTCTTTTTCAGAGTTCTTGAAAATGCCATTTCCGAGAAGTGATAGACATTCTTGCAATTTTTATGGGGAATTTTTGGCTATTCACTAGCTAATTTATTAAATTAGCTTATAGTTTAAAGTCAAAACTCTTTGAAATGCCATCACTTTTCAAGCAATTTTAGAAATCTAGGGCGAAAGTAGGCTCATTCAATTGCATTCAGTTAAACATTGGAGAATATTTTGTTTACCTTTTTGCTTGTTTGTAGATCATTAAAGCCGGTTTTGAACTGGTCTTCGTTTCAATTTTCTCTTCAGTGGAAATTTGTGTCTTCAGTTGTCAGCAATTCTTTCTTGTTGTGTCGAGTTTGTTTTAACTTATTAATGACTGAAATGGCGGCTCTTATCTGTACTTATTTGTATGCCATGATTGTGAAAACAAATTTTTGGGAAACCAAAATAATTGCCACAGGTTTAGTAATAATTTTCCAGACATACATAAAAAAAGGGCTAAACACAGTCTCATTTCTCTTACTCTTTGCCGTGCTGCCTTAATCTGTCAAATACGTTCTAGAAGACAATCCTCATTTTGTGCATCAGGAGATTCTTTCTTTTTTTCTTGAAATGCATTTAATTCCTTTTAGCAAATATTTATCACAAAATTTCCAATTTTCATCAATGTTTTTAAAATTCATGACATTTGCTTGTATATCTAGTCCTATTTACCAATTTTTGACCCTTTTTTTACTTTTGATTATTTGTTTCAAATTTCGCTATTGATTTCATTTATAGCTAAATCTAAAAATCTTTGAAAATGGCATCTTAGTTAATACGATTTCAAAAATGTTTTAACGAAATGATCGTCTTTGTTTAATCAGGTTTAATATATTATTTTATTTTATCAATCAAGTATTTTGACTTATTTTTGTGATACAATTAAAAGTTTCCCTAATTTAACAGATAGGAATTTTAAGGCAAGTAATGCTAGGAAAAAAAAAGAAAAGCTTGAATAAAGCGATGATAAATCTTTACAATCTGATTATTAAAGAGAGAGTAAAATAATAAGAACTCTGAAAAATAATTGTAATACCTCAGTAATACACGTAGATTTTTTTTAATGCTTAACTACGGAGATTGAACGGGACGACAATAGCATACTCAGGATAGTGTTCTACAGTGACTACAATGAAAGAGACAGTGACAGCATTTTGTGACTAGTAATTTCAATTATGTTATTGTCTAAAGTCATTTTAGCTAGAAGAATATATAGAGATTTAAAACTTTCTTTAAGACTCTAAAAATCTATCAATACATTATTAGCATTTTTTAAATTCCTTTTTTTTTGTTATAATCAATACTTTATTTAGATAAATGCTTTTTAAAATCATATTTAAATGATATTTTTCATACATTAGTCTTTTTCCCAAACCTTGAACTATTACAATCCTTCTGTACAAACCAAAATACAGAAGCTACGAACTAATAACCTATCACAATATTTTACAATAGTTAAAAATCTATTTTGATCCAAAAAATTAAGATATCTATAAATATAACTTCGGTGGCCATAGCTCGGTTGATAGGGTATTGGATTACCATCATTATGGTTATCAGTTCAAACTCGATCTAAGACTCTCCGTATATATGGTCACTGGTGCATGTATAAAACTTTCGCAATCACAAACTCCTCCAAGTCCAGATAGTACCTCTGGAAGTACTGGATCAAGGGTGATCGTTCTCGGATTCAGGTTTAAATTACAATCTGTGGATGAAATGTTTGAATGAAGTCCAGCCCGTGAGAAGGGCTGTGATGCTTAAATAGCTAAGACGTACTTTGGGTCCTAGGAGGCTGAAACAAAAGATGCTAAAAATAGGCTTAAAATAGCTGTCTGGGGCTGTCTATGGCAAATGCCATAAACAGTGACAACATTAACATCATTACACGAGGCCAAATCATCCATCTTTCCATGCAAACGAAGATTGAAAAATAAATGCATCTCTTACCCAAAGAAAATCATCATGTGAAATAATCCAATAACGATCTAACACTTCTCAATAGGAATTAACCATCCCCTTTCCTTATTACGATTCCTACGTATCATTGATCTGAGCACACATCAGAGTCAGTTTTCTTAATTGCCCCCTACTCCCACCGAGGAAGCGGGGGGAAGGCAGGAACAATAAAAGAAATTCCGAGTCACGAATTGAGTAGCATCGCGGATGTGCCTCGATCGCGGTTAAGATTAGTTCTGGCTAATTCTAGGCTTGGAGCAAATTAATGTCACAATTTGGGATCCCGTTCTCCTGCGCTGATATTAAGACGTACCTTCAAGAACTTCTAGTTTTAATGAGGGTATTCGTCAGATAGTGAAGTTCTCTTTTCTAGAAGAGGGTTTTTGATGCGAAATCAAAACAAGATTGAATGAAATGCATTCGAGGAATGTTGAGAGGTGGGCGAGAAAAATGTCGAGAATGAGAGAGTAGAAAATTGAAAATAAATAAGGAAAAATCACATTAACTTTTTTAGATTCCGTTGTTGAATTAATCATATTATTAGGTTAGTGCATAGTTAGTTATCAGGCGTTTTTAAATGATATTATTAGGAGTTCTTGTATACTGTTTATTATGAAAAAGGAAACATGAAAATTCAATAATAACATTTTTAAATGATTAATCTAGTGCATAGGCACCACCAACTTCAATAACTAATAGAATTCATGGTTTTTGTAGATCCTTCAGAAACGGACCCCGTTTGTTTCGTTGAAGCAATTTAGTGAAAATTTGATGTGTTCGACTTTATTGTTGTCGCTGAATTCGTAGGGCACGAATGACAGTTGTAGGCACTCCACGCAATTCCCATACCTTTCCAAGCTTTTTGAGGCAACGAATGACGCTTGAATGGTCCACATTGAAGTTGTAGGCCAGCGTTTGCGTTATCAAGACTTCGTCTTCTTCCAAGACTACCTAAAGTGCCTGATCTCGAAATTCGATGGTCGATCTCTTTCTTGCTTATCTTCCAAGCTAGTGTCATCAGATTGGAAACGAGCAAACCCTTTCCTGCATCGAATTTCGCTGATTATGCCTTCATCGAAAAGGTCGTTGAGATGGCGAAATAACTGTGCTTCTTTCCATCCTTTCTCAAAGTGGTTGCAGCGTAATATGATAAATATGAATATGGTTATCGATACACATTTTTATAACCTAACAGAATATTTTCATTTATAAATTCATAAAATATTGTGCGTTTTTATTAAAATATGGCATGTCAAAGGAACGCCTGATAATTAGGCACCAATCCAATAATATCTTAATAATACATTGAAGCTAAAAAAAACTAATCTTAAGATTATTTTCAGCATTAGTTTTTTTTAATGATGTTTGCCTTAATTTATGTACTTAAATAAGAAGCAGGTGTTCGTATTTTAGTCTTAAATATAAACACTATTTATAGCTGAGTAAGAGAAATGGCAGATATCTCCTGTTTATAAAACTACAATTATTAAATACCAAACAACTTCAACCTGTTATATTACTATTCAAAGAATAAGGCTTATCATTTGTATGATTCACACCATATAGCTATAATCTTAGTTTCAAGCAATCAGGAGAGTTGAATTTAATGACTTACTGTAATTTTTCCACTGTTGAAACAGATATGGTCTAATCATAGTCTAAGGTAGAAACAAACTGTTTTTAGAAAAAGTCTCTACCTTAATTTCGCTCTCATCAGCTCCTTATTTTTAGATATTCCGCTGTACTATTCGTGAATTTTATAAAAAATGTAACTTAGAACAATTTATTTCGAGTTTTTTGCAGACGCTTGCCTAAAATTTTCTTTGAAAAGAAACAATGAATTACCTGATGCTACAAAATTAAAAATCTAATAGTCTAATATGTTTTTGTCGGTGTTTATTATTTTGATTTTCATATTACAATTCAAACTTATGTATTTAATAAGTTATTTTAAATTTTTTATACAATGAAATTAATTTTAAGTTGTCTAGTCGATGCATTTTATTTATTTACCTTTGGAATTAGTGTTGAATATATATATATATATATATATATATATATATATATATATATATATA
>JAPMOQ010030349.1:2488635-2499494 GCA_026543055.1 Argiope trifasciata | reverse complement strand
TATATATATATATATATATATATATATATATATATATATATATATATGTATGTATGTATGTATTCAATTACTCAGTTTTCAAGATATTAAGAATACAATTTAAATTGTACTTAATACTATTAAACTATTACAATAATAAGTATATATAAGATATATTAAATAATTGTGCAAAACAAATTCTCATTGCGTGAAGTGATGATTGCAGCCATAAGCAGGGCACATTATAAGACCTCGCATTTAAAAAGCAGTCAATTAATTTTACATTTCTGCAAATTTTGGAACTAAAACGAATTATTAATGAACTGATTAACTTTTTATATTAGTAACTTTATAGAGAGATGTCTCTTTATAGTAATTTATTTCCAATATGTTTATGATGGAAAAAATAACTAAAATAATAAGATTGGAGATAAATTACAATAATTATCAATTAATTATTTCCTTATTTACAAATCAAAGCATTTAATTATTACGGTAAATTATAAGGAAACACTTCGAACAAATATAAAGTACAAAATCCTAGTTTTATAGAGCCTGCCAAGTGAAATCGAACACAATCAATTTTAAAAGTAATTTATAAAGTTACAAATAAGGAATGAATTAGCTTGATTTTATATGATAATATATATAAAAACTCAATGCAAAACGCACATTGTTATTTTATAGTTTACAGAATTTATGTGATTTATAAATTTATTTTGCATCTTGACTAATAATACTTCTTAATGGATTTAATGGAAGATGCCATTTTTTCTCAGATTTAACTTTTTATAGTTCTGTGGTATATATATTTACCATCTGTAAAAGATTTTTTATGGGGGGGGTCTCCTAAAGCATTTTAAAATAATAAATGGGGCAATCAGATACTTAAAACTCGATTGAGATACCTTAATAGCTCAGAAACACATTTAATCTGTAGTTAAATATTATTTTAATTCAAAAGTGGTCGATTTACTAACCACTGTCCGTTCACGATGTAAGGGTCCCCTAGTGGCAAACAGTTCTTAAATTTTTCATTAAATTTTAACACATGTAAAAGTTTTCAGAAATGCAACACCACTGTGTTATGTTCTTTATATCAAAGGTATTCTATCATTATTTGTTATTGAATTTATTTAATTTGTGCTGGTGTGTTCATCTTAAAGCAAGATGTAGCTTAGATATAGCTGCATAAGATTGGAACAGTTTTATTTTTATGCAATGTTGCAATCCGCCCAGCCAGCCTAACAAATGTAAAATCGGCTTCAATTTTTAATACGAAATTTCTGAATTTGAATTACAAGATTTATAATAAAAAAAACTGCATGAAGTAGCTTTAAATTACTTATTTATCATTGAACATTCAATGATATTATTTACCCTTAACGCTCAGTATTAAGTATACTTACCTCTTTCAGATTTCTTTGAATGATCTCTGATAAGCATATTTACCATCCTTAGGACTACATAGGACGGACTACCCAGGCGGACGCTACAGATTTCTGACTCCATAATGTTTATACTATATATCCTTATGCATGCCATATAGATGTTCACAAAGTAATCTATTAATTTTTTTCCTCCTCAATTAGTTCAACCCATAGTCACCATTATTACTTCATCAAAAATTGAATACAGACGTGTAGGACTTGACACCGATGGGATTCTCACTGGAAATCCCTGGATGGTTTGATGTCCCTTTTTTTCTTTAAGCATTTTTTTTCTTCCTTCCATCTTGTACACATCCAAATGGTTAAATAACTTAGTGCTATAGGGACCTAGGCACAGGATAACTTTATATTATGTTATTTCGCTGTTTACAACCTTTTATTTCCTTAATTAAATGACAAATCAACAAATTTGTGATGTTTTAGTATTTATATCATCAATTAATCATGATATAATCCTAAAAATTTTTATTTGTCAATGTCCCGGATTATGCTCTATAAAGAGTTAAGCAACAGTCTAGACTGGCCTGTTGATAATCCACTGCTGGTTATTTATACAAAAAAGGTTATAAATAAATACTTCCTTTCCTGTAGTTTGTCTAAAAAAAACAACAACTACTTCTTTCTTGCCTTTCCCAGAAAAATACATTTATTATCAATCAAGAGCTCCAGGACAATTGATCAAACAGTCTTTCCAGCGAAGAATTTATTCGCGAATGAAAGTCCTTGGCACTGACACGTCCATTCCATCAGCCGCAAGAACAATAACAGCGATTCGCACTTATTAATATGATTAATTGTGATGGGAGATGCTGAAGACGGTTTTTCGCTCGCAAACTGTGTCGTAATTGAAAGCATTTCAACGCGAATTTAGTGGCGAACATCTGTTCATTAAAGGGCGGCTTTGAAAAGTACCAGACTAGTCATATGTGTTATCTTCAAGATGGACTCATCAAACTTAATCTAAATTGACTAATGTTTTGGAATTCTCTTAATAGTTTATGGGAGACGAAAGGTGTTAGAGATCAATTTTCAAGTGTTCCTTTTCCAGTAATGTGGATTTATCGCTTTTTAGATTGCATATTTTACATTATACGAGGCGTCCGAAAATTCTTGGGTACTTTGAAAAAATGATGTAACGGAATAATTAGGAATAATGGCAATTTTTATAACTTGACTCATAAAGTATTATTTCACACTATTTCTCATTTCCGAACAGTTGACGCTGCATAAGTAGCTGCATTTTGTAGTTATATCATGCGATTTTCATAAGTAGATTCCTTGTCTTTTTTTAAATGCAGAATTTTGAAATGATTATGTATATCAGATGCTTTACAGTAAATTTCAGGGTTTTATAGCATGCTGTTCGAGTGATGATTTTTCAAGGGGTCGTAAATTTTGTAGTTTAAAAATCGGTATATCTTAGTCAAACTATGTGTATTCGAATGCTATAACAATAAGATTTATTAACTTAAGCAGTTCTTTTATAAATAACTAGCTACCTGTGGCGACTAGACGGTTAGACAGTATTAATCCTCTCTAAAATTTCAATTAAATATTTTATAAAACTATTTGTTTTAATAGTTTTTTTTTTTGCAAAATATTTTAAAACTTCAGATTTTGATAGTTATATAATTCAGAAGTTCATTCATACTGTTATGTAGTCCTTAAATAGTTCTGTTCATTGTACTAATTTTCTGTAAGGAAGATAAAATTTCTGCTTTAAACTGAGAGTGAAAATGTCAAACTGCAATTAATATAAAAGCATTTTTTCTGAAACCAACCATATCTTCTTTTAATATGAAAATTTAAAGCAGGGCCTTTCGGTATGAGCACTGCTGATAAATTTTTATAATTTATAAAATATCTTAAAAAGTTATTCAACAAAAATTTCACTGATTCATTCAGAATTAATTTTTTTAGTGTAATTTAAAAAAAATTTAAATGATGTAAATACAATTGTTTTATTTCAGTCAAATAAATATACTTATAATGAAAGCAATGAAAATTATGAAAAAAAATTAAAAAAGTTAATCATATTCAGCGAAATACTCTTGAAACTTCAACTTTTAAATAAATTAATAAATGTTTCTATCTTTTGCGATCAAATTTGACCCATTTATGAAGTTTCTATGAATCAGTTTTAGAAAAATAAATATTTTCATAATCATGGTCCAATCGCTGTCTAGAAACTGACAGAAGATTGACGCATCTTCTACGAGACGGTCGCTGTAGTGGTCTAAAATCGCCGGTTTTTATAGAAAGTTGTATTCTAATTTCATAAAGTAATCAGTATTAGTGTTTGATTTACTTGATTGGAATTCAACAATTTGTATTTAAAATATCACTTTCTCAAGAATATTTTATTAAATATGATTCAAAGGAAAGAAGATCTATGTAAAAATTAAAAAGTCGTAATTCATCAGATCATTTATTGACTCAAGAATAAAATATAATTATTTAGTTTATTTAGGTCATTTTGTTAGCAGATGGGTGTTGATCAGATTTATTATCTTTTATAAAAATTAAACTAAGTTTTCCTTAAATTAAACTGTTTTATTGAATTAATAATATAGATATTATAAAAAAAGTCCTAGAAACCTTTTCTTCCTTTTACTTTTTAGAAAATACCATTTTTCAAATTTTTACTTCATGCAGACACCTGCTGAAAATTATACTTCTATATATTTAATTCGCAGTAGTAGAAGATTTATTTTTTAATTTTAACTTCTGCCAAGGTGATGACAACACATTCATAAAAGCTAATTTTTTTTTTGTTTACATGCTCATGCGGATTAAAATTTATTTTTATTTTGTCCGAAATATATTGTTGAAAAATATGGTTAAAATATTTCTTTAAAAATTTATTAATCTTAATTTAAAGGTTCAATATTAATATCATTAAAAAGATAATGTTTTTTAGCTGTAATCTGATGTAAAAATTATTTTTGTGTGATAATATTTTCAGAAACTATAGCTGAAAAGCGCCGAAATTTCGCTTAATTTTTAATTAAAATTTTAATAAAAAATAATAATATAAAAAAACGGCTCCGAGGAGCACATTTTGGGTCCCCAAAATATACACATGCCAAATTTAGTATCTGTAGACTTAACGTTCTCGTTTATAGAGCACCAACATACACATTGAACTTTATTAGAAGTATAGATTACAGATATATCTACACCTTATAGCCTTTGCTATGCATAATTTTGCAATCATTCTTCTGTATTTCGAAGTGGTCAGTGAGAATTCACATTGAATGTATATAGAAACGCACGAATGACACTAATTGTGTTGATATGGGAGAATATAAGAAGAAATGCATTAAAATTATGCACGCCTTAATTTAAAAATCAAAATTCAATTATATAATTTGCGTTTAAAACTAAATTGTTTTCAAATGAATGTTTATTTTAAATTGAATTTTATACAGGATTATATTTAATTGCTTCCTTTATACCCTTTTGCCTTTTGTCTTATTTATTTGAAATTTGCTTATTTTATCTTTACTTACCCATTCTCCATATGTAAAATCAGTCATAAATAATTTAATTCTATATTCCTATTTTGGAATTTTTTGATTATAAGGAATGAAATGGAATTGACGGAGGAGGCTGTGTATTGTTTCCGAATTTTTTTTTCTTCATGAAATCCTAGTTTTCTGAAGTTTTAAAGGTAAGGTCTCGTGTGTAATCTAATGTTAATAAATTGTTATGCAAGAAAAACGTTAGGAAAATTTTATCAGTAAATTTTTATGCAAGAACAATTTTAGTGAATTTTTATACAAGAAAAACAGTAATAAATGAGTTGCCTTTATCGTTTGAAACTACAGAAAGTCATAATAATAATAACGTGTTTCTATATGCAAAAATGACAATTTGAAATCTTTTTTCACAAACAAGTGTTTTTTAATATTTTAAATTCTTTTTATTTCATTATAATTTGTATGTTGAAACAATTATTGACATTCTTTTGTTTTTTATTTATTTTTATTTTTTTTAAATTAGAAACAAAAGTATTAAAACTAGTAAATGATTCTCTTATGTACAAATAAAAGCATGAATTATAATGGTAGATGATAAGTAAACACTTTAAACAAATGTAGAGTTCAAAATCAAAAATTTGCAACACCTGCAGAGTGAAATATAACACAATCAGCTTAAAAAATAACTGCCATTACATTATAACAATTATTCTTTAAGCATGAATTAATTTTATTTTATTCGGTAATATTTATAATAATTCAAAGCTCAATAAGAATAGCTGTCCTTCCATTATGCCACAAAAATGGAAGGAATTAATTTTATTTTATTTGGTAATATTTATAATAATTCAATGCAAAAGAATAATAATTTCCAATACTTGAACTAAAAATTTTTTAGAAAAATAAAACAAATCTAATAAGATTTCTGCTATCGAAATTCATGAACGAGCATTTAACCATTTTCATTATTATTCATATTTTACCTGATTTTAAATCTTAAACTTTTTTCCTGCTCTGTAAGATTTTCGTTAAAAAAAATCATTTGTAGTAGAAAATTGTAGTTATTGAGTATTTACGGAAATAATTATTTTAAAAATATTTAAATGAATTAATACTGAAATGATTTAATTTCAGTTTGGTTATCATGGAAAAACTTTTTGAATTTATTGAAAATTTTCTGAAAAAGTTATATACGATTTCAAGAATCTGTATTTGATACTTGGCTTTGTTATCACAAACTTTTATTATTATTATTACTTAAATTTCTTTTTCCTTTGAGACATATGCATCGAGAGAAAATTCTCTGAGGAGATTAAATTGCTAGGATTAAATTTCCTGATTCAATTGCATTTATAAGAGTTTTAAAGACATACCAAATTTACCTAAACTTGAGCAATTTTAGCCACAAGCGCAGAATTTTTCTGTATATATTTTTTGTGTATTGCAGAACTTTTCTGTACCCGAAACCTGACCCCCCCTTTAATGATATTTTTTTTCATAGATATTAAATTTAAACAATGATTTCCCTTTTTAGATGCATTAACAAATAATATTTTTTTAATTCCCTTTGTACTTAGATCAACAAAGAAAATAAAATTTTCATTTTAGTTATTTTCTATTGAATAATTATCAAAAAAAATAATATCAAAAAATTATTGATTTTCCTAAGAATTGAAGACTTATTTTTCCCCTTCATGTCAAAAATACTGAAATTCTTACATTTTACTGATCTAGCTACTGCCTGTTGATTTCATTTTCATTATAAACTGCTAAAACTCTATTTAAAGTGTTAAAAATTAATTACATTTAACTTATGAGCTATTTAAAAAAAACTGTACTGAAGTGTCATCCATTCCAAGGTAAAAAAATATATTTGAGCCTAAGAGACTGAATAAAAAGTATTTTATTAACGATTGAAATCTGAGCAAGATATATAAATAAATATATATAGGGGAGTGTGAAATAATAGTAGGAATTGAGAGAAACAAAAACCGAGTGAATTTTTCAAATTGCCGTGGGACTGTTTGCATCATAACAGTACTTCTTCAGATGTTAATAATAGCAGTTGAATAATGAAATGTTCCTTTTATTATTATTATTTATTTATTTCAAATGCGTATATTTCGAAAGAAATTGGGGCTTTAAGAAGGTGAATTGCACTTCTGTTGGATAAATGAAAGTGAAATTGAATAAAATCTCGATAAACAGTTCTCCCGAACCCTAGCTTGTTAAATTTTGCACATTCCTGTATATGCTGGCACCAAAGATATCCCAGTCATTACCCTAGAGTCAAAACAAGCTTAAAAAGGATCATAAACTGAAGAAGTATAAGGGGGGAAAGTTGGTATATTATATTGATAAAACGAAAAAGCTTTCGTTTTCTTCACCAACTCATTTCGCCATACTTTACATGTTTGGAAGAAAGTTTTTATGCTGAAATAATCCAATTAAGGAGACCTTTTGTCTTCTTTAATAATTTTGACTCTTAGGATTCTCAAAATGTATGAAGATGGAAGAGGATTTGAATTCGCATAATTAGATTCAAAGTTTTGTGTCGGAACATTTTCGCATTTCTGTGAATCTCTAATTGGTGAATTTATGCGATTTTACTTATAGTTCAGTGATCCAAACGTGATTTTAACAAATTTAAAAACCGTTTCCTTTTCCTTTCTCTAATAGGAGTTCTATTTCTTGAAAATTACGCCATTGCTTTTTATACCTTTTCATAGAAAAATGTTATATGACATAGCGTTATCTTTCTTCTTCATTAAAAAAAAAAATAGAAACACAATAATTCGAAAAATATATTTGTATATTTCTTTGATCAAGAAACTTGAAAAAGCAAACAAACTAGAGAGAGGCAGAAATTTGTAATATTATACATAATATTCTTGTAAATCAATGTCTAAAAAATAGAAAAATATTTTTATTTATGATTCATCTAGTAAAAAAAAAATACCACTATTTAAAAGGTTTTGTTCTTTAAAGTTATTGAACCAACATATTGGGTTGCCAAATGCTCTCCATTATGATATCAATTAAATTCGCCTAAAAACATTTACAATTATTTTTCCTGTTAACGATTTATCACTGTGATTTCAAATTACTTTACAGTTACAACTTTGGAAACAATACAAATACATTTTTTTTATCTCATCAAAAATTCAAACAATTATCTAATCAATGATGTCATTTTAATAAAATTATTCTTTTCAAAATTATTTAGCTTATTTAGCTCAAAAAATCATATGCTTATACAGGATATGAAAATTCATTTATCCGTTAAATGATTTGATTTAAAATTAAAACATATCTGTAGTTTTGCAGTAAGAAATGAGTAGAGTTTATGGAATTTTTTGACAACTGCAAAATTTTTAGGTAAAATAAAGCGTTTAGGGTCTTTTTTTTAAAAAGAAAAAAAAGGCGAAAGCAGTATTAATTTATAGCGTTATGAAATAATAGATTAGCAGTGGAACTTTGCCACTTCGAACGAATTTATTCGAATATTGTTAGTTAATTTCTGATTCTTCGAATTTGCAATCTATATAAAGTTAAAATAACTTTTTTTCTTATTTTGAAATTTAACTCAAAGCTGTGAAATAATTATTTCTTTTTTTGATAGATTTCATTAGTGTACGCTTGTACTTTGTATTTTCAGAGATCGTATTTAAATAATTTATTTAAGACTCTTCAAACTTTTAAGGTCTTTACAGTGCAATCAAGCATTAAAAACTTTCACTTTCAAAAGAAGAAAAAAAAAATACCTTGAGTGTATTAAAAAAATATATGTTTATTTAGAATTTTACTGTGTAATTATTGTATTCAGAGTGCTATAAATTGCCTGCATATTAAATTTTTTTATTTTATAACTGTTATTGATTTGCAAATTCATAACTACTTAATTATTAATTATTTTTTATTTAGATAATACAAATACTTTTTTATCATCATTTTTAGTTTAAAAATTATTAATTTTTCTTTAGCTCAATTCAAGATTCATTACCAAAATTAGGATAGATAGAATTTATATTGTATTTCAGACACTTTTGAACTAGCCAATTTCCAGTGCATATTTGATTTTCATGTTACAGCTCATGGAGACACTTGAGTTGTAACCTGAAAGTCTTACCCCTCAATCACGATAATTCATTTGATGCAGAAAAACGCATCCGCAGCAGACGAAGAGGCTAAATCCCTCACTATAATTAATCTGTCACAAAGAAAACACTCATGTGTGTCTTTATAAAGACGCACTGCTGCATGATTAATTGCGTGCAAAATTAATCGATAAATAATGCAAAGCAGAAGGACAACTAAACCGTCCTCAACGATCCGTCCGAAGTCCTTTGAATGCAGCGCGTTCTTTGATGCGAACGTTGGTTCGCGTGAAAATCTTTCGGAATAGAATCAACTAACTACTGAATTACGAGCACGCCATTGCATATGTCACTGGAATGTGTTTGGTCTATCAACAAAATGTTTCAGTTTTTATATTTTAGGATTGGCTTCGAGAAAGGTTATTAGCATTTGCGTATATTTTGGGCAGCTGCAATAATTTTTGGTTCGTTTGTTATGATTTAGAAGTTCGTTTTCCGCTTTCGCTATATTTGCTTTGTGATGTTTCAATGTGGGATATTTACATAAATTATTTTAAATATCTTCGTGAAGACAGTAGTTCTGTAAGCGAGGTTGCTGCGTAACAGGAAACATGGAAATAGTCTTGTAGGAAATGAAGTAATGTATTTAAAAAAATTCTTTAACGATAGAACGCACCTGCCATTGTTTTTTTAAAAATACAATAATTTGAATTTTTTTTATTTCTTTCACAAATAAAAAGAAAACAAAAGCTGTTATTATTTTTTAGGAATTCTTTTTCTATTTAATATAAACCAATGGGATAATTAAAAAAAAATTAATGTTCATTAGCAGGAATACTATCAGTTTTTTTACTTGCACGATGCAAAAATAATTCAAAACAGATTGCCAATCTAATTCAAAGAAATTTATTACTTCGGTAGATCATAAAGAAAAGATTTTTCAAAATTTTAACCAGATATTTAATAAAAAATTAATCGAAATTTTTACATTACTTTTCAATAATTGAGTGGAACTTTTACAAACATTTTTACACTACCTTAAAATTTAAAAAATAGCATTTTCCTTTCAATATAAATTTTTCTCGGATATCCATTAATATTAAAAATATCTGTTACCATGTTCTTAACAATATCTTTCGTCGTTTTAGTTTCTTGATTACTCTTTCGCATTGTGACTGCAGGACAACATTTTTGTAAAAATGTCATCATTGCCTTATGATTAAGATAAAATTTCAAAATTAAAATAATGATAGATAAATAAAGTTTAAAATATTATCATACTACAATGCTTAAGAGTAGGTGTATGATTCCTCATATTCCCTCTCTCCCCTCTAACGCAATTAAAATCTTGCTTGCTTCTAATAGATATTTTTGAATTCTGTTTATTTAATTTATTATATTAAATATAATTTAACTTCGACAATTCATGGAATTGATTCTACTAAATGAAACATCTTTGTATTTACTATTTCATACCAAACTGGGCATTGTCTTATACAGTGATTTTATGCCACATCCTCTCTCCTCCTGTACGGTATTTAACGGATCCAAACTTAGATAAGCTTGGTGCAGCTAAGTTCCTCTGAGTTCACCTCAATTTTTCTGATACAATTTATTTGGTTCATTAAAATATCATTGTCAAATTCGTCACGAATACTTCAGTTTGGAAAACACATGCGTTTTTATTTACTATTAGCAATAGCAGAGCTGAAAAGCGTAACCTCATCAAAAATTAGCATAAGGTATCAGCAAAAATCAGCATGAATATATACAACTTACGCAGCATCTTTCCATCTGACTTCGTTATATATATATATATATATATATATATATATATATATATATATATA
>JAPMOQ010030349.1:2413919-2488625 GCA_026543055.1 Argiope trifasciata | reverse complement strand
TATATATATATATATATATATATATATATATATATATATATATATAGGATATGTCAAAACTAATTGGAATCACAATCAGCTGAAATTCGATTTCCTTAAACAAATAATAAATAATTTTCTACAAAAGATTTTTTTGTCCCAGAATGATTTATTTATTTATTGAATGTTAGCTCAGAATAAAAAAAAAGTAATGTAATATTTTTTAAAATTCAATTCCTACTTAGGTTAACTTAGAAATTTTTTATTTTATTTACTTCTAATTAAATAATTATCTAAGACATTATTTTATCAAAAAAATGACTGCTTTTCGCAAGAATTGAACTCGCATCTTTCACCTTCACGTGAAAATACCAAAATCTGACATTTTATCGATTGAACAACTCTCTGTTGATTTCTGTTTTCATTACAAACCGTTAAAAGCCCTATTTAAACTATTAAAAATTAATTTAATTTAATTAATGAATTAATATGTATATGAGTATATTAATAATGAGTATATGAGTATATTTATATTATATTATATTATTATAAAAAATGAGTATATTAATAACAAGTGTCATCCGCTAAAAGTTTTAAAAAATGTATAACGACCAATTATTTATTTTTCGAATTTTAGCTCAGAATAAAAATAAGTGAATCTTTCAAAAGTGAAAATTAAATGTACACTAACTCATTTAAATAAAAATTACTTTCTAGAAATAAAAAAAATATTGTTGCACACGATGGGAACTATTAAGCTTGATAATACAATTGGTGCAAAGGTTTTATATCGAGTAATCTGAAATATCACTGCTCTGGGATTTTGAAATCCTTATATATTTAATCTAGATGTAGAGATTATATATTATTTAAATATATCATATATTCCTCTCCAGTATTTACTTTAAATTTATAATAGCAATTCACAAAAGAAATAAGTTAAAAGGATTTAAAATGACATTTTCTGCAATCGCTCTTGCTATCAATCTAACGCATAGACTATTGATGTAATTCATGTAGATATTCTCTTTTCATAATTCAGAGAAATAAAATATCTTTGATAGTGACAGTGACGGATAGTGGAGGGAATGAGAGGGCTTTTTTATCCGCTCTCCCCCATAAAACAAAATCAAACAAAGTCCTCTACCCTTCCCCGCCTCCCTTCCGTCACTGCGTTTCGACTTTAAGGGGCCATGCCAAAAAACTTTAGTTCTATCGATTTATGATATATGTGTATTCATGACAAATTTTAAACAAAAAAAGTCACTGATAAATATGTTTGTCGAATTTATTATTTTCATAATAGAACTTGACGTTATTTTCAGTGTAAAAAATTCAGATAATAGGAGTTCGATTGAAAACCAGTAAATGAAAAATGAGTAGTTCAGCTGTCGGATTGCCTTGAATCTGAAATTTTAAAGGAGCGAAATACACTCAGAGTTGGGAAGCTAGGGAAGGGGAGGCATCGTCAGACATCTGCTGAAATCTTTTTTCCCACTAGATTGACACAAGAGGAACCATAGATGCATAAAAAATTTAGCTTTATTAAAGTAAAAATTTTAAATTTAATTTCAGTAGTCTTTTTAAAATCCCTTAATAATAGTTTTTTTTTTATCCTTTGAAAATTGGTACCGTACAATTTCTTAAAAATCACATATAATTTTGCCAATTATTGAATTATACATAGAAGAAAGTAGGTGTGGACAAAGTAGGGCTTAGCTCATCTAGAGCTGTTGTGCCTCAGAGTTTAGTTTAGTTTTTAGTAAAATGGCAGTTGCCTTTGTGTTTTTAATTTCGACAGAAACACGAGCTATATATGAGTATTACATATGATTTAATATGTGACAAATCACATTTATTTCTCCATTGTTGTCAGTGGACAGTAGGATAAACTAAGAAATGAATAATAAATTCCTGTTGTTTTAATTTCTGTCTTGTTTATCCTTGCATATCTCCGGATTCTTTATCACGAATTAATGTATCATAACTTGCTTTGACGTCTTGAATCAATGTACCATTTATTGATATATCGCATTTCGTTATGGTAAAATCGCTTTATTCACAGTGTTTTATATATTTAAATCAGTATTGAAGATTTAAAACAGAGTGCTAAGTATATTTTCGTAAACATAATATATAATCAGCTTTTCCTGACATAAATATATATACAAGATGCGCCAGAGAAACTTACTTATTTGAAAAAAATTCCAAGATGTGAGTTGGTTAGGTAGAGGAGTGATAGGTTGCGCTACTGGAGGGGGAAGTCCTCAAGTTTGTTTCTTTCTCTAATCAGTTGCCATCATGCTCTGGTCTAGAGGGCAGCGGACCTTCGCCATCGAGAGCTTCTTTTCTAACGGTGGCTCACTTATTCCTACGCAACGTGCCTTCCGCACCCGCTTTAAAATTATTTCTCACATACCCGTTCCTGACCGTAATTCGAATCTGTCGTCTGTTAACTCACTTCTGGAGTGTCTCTTAACTCAGAAATGGACATCAATGCTCATTATTCATAAATGCATTGTTTGACTCAAGCGTTTACAGTAAATAAAGAAGATTTATTGAATTAATTATTTAGATATTGGAAACGGTTATAGAAACGTTTGCTTTGCATTTATTTTTTTAGAAAATATCTTATTTCATATTTCTTTTATTTTATCCAGTCACGTGCTAAAAGTTGCATTTCTTTAGATTTAATTTGTGATGATAGTTTTTTTTTTTTGAGCTTCCGTCATTGTTTTCTTTTATTTTATCCAGTCACGTGCTAAAAAAACATGGTTAAAATATTTCTTTAAAAATTCGTTAAAAATAGAAGCTTAAGTTATACATTAAAACGCTGATACCATTAAAAAGCTAATTTTTTAATCTTTAAATTGATGTAAAAATCATGTTTGTGCGATAATATTTTCGGAAGTTACAGCGGAAAAACATCGAAATTTCGCTTAAATTTTAATTAATTCAAATTCTAATTTAAAACTCAAAAAAAGGGCTCCGAAGTGCACATTCCCAACCTCCAAGGTATACATGTACCAAATTTGGTAGCTGTAGGTCCAATGGTCTGTAGAGCGCCAACACACACACACACTCAATGTGTCAACACGCACACATTGAGTTTTATTATAAGTATAGATATAGATGAGACAAAAATATTCGTTTGCGTAAGAAGTAGCTTTTTTAAAAAGTTGCTGAGCATTAAAAAAAAGACTTACTGTCCTAAAACGCCCATTAATATAGGAATTTATTAGATGTACATTAATATTAAAAAAATTAGTACCCACCAATTAATTTTTGCTGCATGTTTTATGAAAATCATGCAATTAGAGTGTCATTCATAGAATGGCTGATTTTATTATTTTTAAGAATAATCTCTCTATGTATTTTCACAAAATATTTCTCTTACTATCAGAACTAAAATGCTTGAAATTTTGCTCTATATTCTGTAACGTGACATGCCATTGATTGCGAATAACAGTATTAAAATTATTGTCTAAAATTTTTTTTAATCAATTCACAATAGGCCAAAAACTTTAAATAGATCATTAAAAAAGTGTGAAAAAATTTATAAATGAGAAAATCATGTTATCTTGTAAAGTCAATTAGAAACATACTGTTCCAATTTTACTGCTAAAAGAAGAAAACACTATTTTCCTATAGTATTTCTGGAGCCTTTTACATTTTACTGATAGATGGCGCTGCTGAGCAGCTAAGAAAATCATAAATCAAACGCCTTCTGTCTAAATATCTTGATCACATTTTATCTCAGTCCCCCCCCCCTGCACTAACAAATTGACCTTATTTCGTTATTATTTATTACATTTGTTACTTTTGATGATGTCTTTTGAAATCAAAAGTTTTTATACCAGTTGCGCCCACTTTCAAACAGAACCAGACTCGTGTGTGATTTCAATTTTTATTGTTATGGATTTTTATGGCCCTCTTGGCCTGTTTGAAATAAAATGGATTATTTGTTGGCAGAATGTTTCTATAGATATGCCAGAACAATGTTTGCCTTTGGTATTGTGCTGTATAAGAGCACTGGTCGGAATAAACTTTGAAAACTATGCAACTTTTTCGAGTTTTAATTAATAAAACTGATGCTTAAAAAATAATTAACAATGAAGTAATCTGCATAAACGAATTATAAATTGAATTATAGTATGCCTACAAGTTTTAGTAATCTGTACCATAATTTTTTAAAATCACATTTTTTAACAATTTTATATTTAAAGAATTCTCTGTACCATAAATAGCAAACGATAATACATTTTTAAATAAACGGCATCTACATATTCTCTAATAATAATAATATTTATTCATAATAAAACCAAATCTTCTAAAAAGACTGTTTTTATTAGTATAGACAAACATCTGCTAATTGAAAAATTCATTTTAAAATAAATAATTTTTATTTATTTATTCTTAAAAAAGGCAGGCATGTTTCAACAAGTAGCTTATGAAAATTCAGGCAAGGGAGTAAATTCGTTATCACGTGAAATATTTTATTTGTTTTTTAAATAAGAAATCTTTGATTTCATTGTATAAAATGAAGGTAAAATGACATGTGGTGTCATGAATGAAAAATATAGTGATTTATTCTGTTATTATGCGACTCTATCAAACTGAGGCGAAATCAAAGAAAAAAAAATTATGGGATTTTTTTCGTAGCATCAATTTTAGATGCTTTTAAAATTTATTGCTGTTATTAGACTAATATAAATATTATATAAAAATTTGAGTTGAAATCAACATGATGAGACACATTACGGACATCAAACAACAATTTCTACATTTAAAAAATAAATAATATTTAGCACGAGAATATCACTTTATTTTTATTCAAATATCAAATGATTTTTGTTAGATCGATTATTTTTTGTTCATTTTCTACATAAAAATTATCCTTGACTAAGGAGATTCATTCTAAAGCAAGGACATTTTACAAATAACAATCATTATTAATTTTTTTTAAAGAAACGCTGATTAGCACGGTATATCGATTGTAAATATTCGTGACACATAATTTAAAAGTATATGTTAACTGAATAATTCATTATTAATAAAAAAAACATTGAAAGAAAATATTATTGCTATGAAAATCTTTAAAAAAAGAAAACCTTGCATTATTCAATTTAAAATCTTGTTTATCTCATGTAAGTGCCGGTCTGTTAATGAAATTTATAAAAGGGGGAAAACATTTATTTAGAGACTGAAGATTGAAGTTAAATTTCATCAAATGGAATTACTTTTACTTAATAAAGTTGACTTTAAAGAAATGCTTGTAATGAAATTTTTAAAAGAAATTGTTTAGGAAATAACATATGAAATATTGATTTATTTCATTTGTTTAAGATAGGAAACAAAAATATTTTAAATAGTTAAACAAAAAAGTCGTGTTACAAAAGGTGGTCCCTCTCAAGAATTTTACGGTGAATTATTATTGAAGTAATTCATCTTGGAAACTAGAAACAGAAAGATATTTTAAATAAACAGGATGACAAACACCTACACATTGTGTATAAAATGAATTGACATTAATTTTGTCCTAGTTACTTATTGAAAAACAACTGACCCGTAAACTGAAACAGAAAATTTAAAAACTTTATTATTTGAAAATGAAATCCTAAAAAAACTGAATTTTAGATTAATGAAGTGAAACTGTAATGTGTAATTGTATTTCAGTACTATTTCGATTCCATTTCAGTATTGAAAATTTGCCATTGAAAAACAAAATGGCGTTAGTATTTATTTAAACCCTAAATTATATTTATATATATCAGAAAGTGTACGAACGTATTGTTCGACAATTGATCGTAAAACCCTTTGCGCTTTTACACTTGTGTTAGGATGGATTTGATTCTACAAAATAGGGGGGGAGAGGAAAGAAGAAAGGGGGCTTTTACATTTAACAATGAAGGCTCATAGTTTTATGAGATGTAAACATAACAGATAATTAATAACAAACCAAGAAAAAAGTTCTAATGCACAATAAAATATTTCAGAGTAATTTTTATTTAATGTAAGAAGTATAAAAATTAAATTAAGAAGAATAAATGGAAAATTTATGTTCTTAAAATTTGGTAATTACTTTTAACAAAATAATATTTTTTTGTATTAAAATTCTTCTATTTATTATTATTATATGTTATTAAATTTTTTTGGCAATATTCAGCCTTTTCTGCTGTTTGGTTACAATATTTAATGATGTCATGTAAAATTTTCTTCGACTTTTTCCTTGAAAAGAAGGCTTGGAAAAAAAAAGCTTTTTTACCAACTAACAATATCAATACGAAATTTTGAGTAAAAAAAAAAAGCGGGTAAGAAAAAAGAAAAAAAAAAAAAAAAAAAAAGGAAATGATCTAAAAAGTATCTAATGGGGGGAATCCAAGGTCAAAGATGAATGTCGGAAATATGCTCATCATTCCGCGTCTAACTATTTAATAAGATGGAATCGTCGAAATATTGTCTCATTATTACACTACATCATCGCCAAAGTTTTTAAAAAAATGGCTCATAATTTTTTTTAACACGGACAATTGGAAGACTGTGTGTATAGCCATTTTTCGCAATAGATATTTATAAAGGAAACACACACTATATCTGTTAGGATGATTAATTGTTTTTAAACAATCAGCGAAAAATCGATAAAAAACATTTTTACTTAATATTCATGTAGATCATTTTTTCAATCTGATAGTAAATTTATCGCGTTTTCAAATCAAACAAAAGCACAAAAATAATATTTCGTTGTACGTTTGCATTGTAAAACTGACACAACATTTGTTTTTAGATTTTCCAAAAGTAACTCTATGATAATTAACTTTAACCTAAAAAACAAAAAAAAACATGCTTATCATTGAGTCAATTAAAGCATCATCATTTTGCCATTGGCATGATGTGGATTTTTCAGTGCTATAATCATTCGATATTTCCTTATAAAAACAAAATTTATGAATTGCAATCAGATTTGCATTTGTATATTTCAAAGCAGATTACAGTTGCCTCGTGTGGCTTCAAAATTTGATATTAATCTAACAAAACTAAATCCACATGATGCCAAAGTCACAAGACAATGTAATTGAGTAAAAATATAATTTAACAACAACGACAATTTATTTTACAAAATTGTGTGACATCAAATTTTTTTCAGCAAAACGCACAAAAAATTGACATACATTATAAACTGAAGACAAAATTACAAAATTTAAAAAATTAAAGCTATATAACTAAACATTTGTTGGATAATTAGTAGTTGTCGGAAATATGCTCATCATTCCGCGTCTAACTATTTAATAAGATGGAATCGTCGAAATATTGTCTCATTATTACACTACATCATCGCCAAAGTTTTTAAAAAAATGGCTCATAATTTTTTTTAACACGGACAATTGGAAGACTGTGTGTATAGCCATTTTTCGCAATAGATATTTATAAATGAAACACACACTATATCTGTTAGGATGATTAATTGTTTTTAAACAATCAGCGAAAAATCGATAAAAAACATTTTTACTTAATATTCATGTAGATCATTTTTTCAATCTGATAGTAAATTTATCGCGTTTTCAAATCAAACAAAAGCACAAAAATAATATTTCGTTGTACGTTTGCATTGTAAAACTGACACAACATTTGTTTTTAGATTTTCCAAAAGTAACTCTATGATAATTAACTTTAACCTAAAAAACAAGAAAACATGCTTATCATTGAGTCAATTAAAGCATCATCATTTTGCCATTGGCATGATGTGGATTTTTCAGTGCTATAATCATTCGATATTTCCTTATAAAAACAAAATTTATGAATTGCAATCAGATTTGCATTTGTATATTGCAAAGCAGATTACAATTGTCTCGTGTGGCTTCAAAATTTGATATTAATCTAACAAAACTAAATCCACATGATGCCAAAGTCACAAGACAATGTAATTGAGTAAAAATATAATTTAACTACAACGACAATTTATTTTACAAAATTGTGTGACATCAAATTTTTTTCTGCAAAACGCACAAAAAATTGACATACATTATAAACTGAAGACAAAATTACAAAATTTAAAAAATTAAAGCTATATAACTAAACATTTGTTGGATAATTAGTAGTTTATGAGCAGTTCAAATTTCCTAATCTACCATGTCGTAAAAATAAATTAAAAAAAAATAAATTAAAAGATAATTAAAAAACAAATAAAATTGATAAAAATATAAACTGGATTTTCGCATTCACATTTTTAAGAAAAAATACTGATGTAAAAGTTTACAATTGATTCAAAAAATACATTGTACGCGTAGGAAAAACTATGCATATCAGTCACAAATATTTTTCAATTACATATATTTCAATTTGATTCAGGCATTACAATTATCATGTAACAACTCAATATTTTAAAATCAGAAAGTTACATAATTAAAAGTACGTTGCAGAAACGATTGTAATAAACAAGCGTTTTGATCTTCTTAATTTAGTAACTACATAGCCGGTAAGAGTAAAATACATTCATACATTCAACCAACCCAATTGATTGACTGACGAATTAAAAGGCACAGATGAACAGGCTCGTGATTATTTTGATTAGCGATCAATCAATATCGATCACACTAGATTATTACGTTCAGAGTCGGGCTGAATTTTCATCAGTAATTAATGATCCGGGACAGAGTTTCTTTTTTTTTTTTAATTCACACCAGTCACAGGAAGAAGAAAAAAATAATTAAATAAAAGCTGAAAAAAGAAATAAAGAAATATAAATAATAGTTTCCCCCTTATTATCAAGATAATGGAATTGTTTATGAACAGGATTGAGATTTCGGCGGAGTAGATTTCCAGTCATTAGATATGAATTAGAACGCAGTGCGAATGAAATTATTTTAAACCATCGTTGCGAAAATAATGGAGCGAACTTTGATACCATTCAGATAAGGAATAAATCGTGATGTTTCATCAACTATTAGTGGTTAATTGTTAATTTAAATGCGAGAAAAGTTTGAAGTTTCGTTTCTCTGGCAAGCAGAGATATTTATCTATCTTCTTTTATAAATGAATAGCAGATTAATGTTTGCAACTGATGTTACAAAATAGATTTTTTTTCAACACATCATTCACGCTGTCGAATAGAATGCAAAAGAAAAAACAAACAACCAAATAAATAAATGCTGTTTAACACTTAACAATTGCAAAAAGAATCGGCAAAACATTTCAAAAGTTTCGTTACATTTTATTCTTTTTGAAATAAATATTGATTCCAAATTTCTGTTTGCATGCATTAAATTGATAATGGAGTTTAAACAGCTCATGTTAATTGACAAAGATAATGATAGTTAATAGAGGCCACTTTATAGCTAATACTTTGTGCGTTGTTCAATTCAACTTAGTAGAAAAGTAATGATAGAGACAACTGACTGTAAATAAAATAGAATGATTCCATTATTGATGAAATGCTATTATAATGTATTTCTAAGCCTTTTAGAAAAGAGTTCTAGATTACTAACTTTCATTCTAAACATATCATTTTTATAGAATCGATTTCAAAAACAGAATTCTATTCAATATTTTCTGCCGTCTTCAAAAACATTGTGATCATAAACATGATTTCTTTGAAATAAGCATAATGTTACACTATAACTTTTTCTTTTCTGTCACTTACTATACTCGTTTTAAGCATTAAAATTATTGTATCCTAGCCTTGCAGTAATTAAATATGTATACTAGTAAACATATTTAAATAATTGCGTTGCAGAAATATGGAGCTTTTGGAATTTAACTTCGATTTATTTCATCACAAGCGACATAATTAATACAGATAAAAATCGGTAAGAGATACGTCAATTCATTTTTAACACAAGAGCAGATGAGCCTTTTTTTTTTTTTTTTTTGATAGGGGATTCTTTGAAACATGTCGATTTAGGAAAGAGAATCTTAGGTAAAAAAAATGTTGGAGTTTAGGATTTTTAGGGATTTTTATCCATTTATTCAGAGCGTAGAATGTAAGAATCTGCTGAATTCAACAGTTTTAAAGAGCATGTGGAAAATTGATTAAATAAAAAGTGGAAATTGGGTCAGGAAATAAGAGAACATTTTAGAATGAAGTTAATATGTATGCCAAATAAGGAAAATCAATTCGATAAACTGATGACATTACATATGTAAGCAATTTTTTTAGAACTTTCCTTCAGATTTTATATATTTATATATTATATTTATTTATTTATCAATGCATGAAATTATGTTTATACAATGGCTTATTTTACTTTTTCCTTTGTTTTTGTAAATATTTAGTGATTTGTTTAAGCTTTTATATAAGGAATTTTTTTAATATAAGTATTTATAATATTTGTATCTTAAAAGTATTGAATAATATATTATAACACCAATCATCGCACTCTTTTGTGAATACCACAAATACACAGATGATATATTACCAAAGTATTTCTCTGTTTTAGTTGGGTTTTTGCTGCCTTTGGGGGTAAAGATGTGGAATTAGCAGCTTTTGGAAGGGTAAGTACGGTATGAGGTGAGGAGGAGTAGTTGTTGTCCATTAAGGGAGTTACTCTGTTAAAGGAGCCTCTCCTGTTGAAATATTTGGGGTATGACAGTGATAGTGTTTAAATTTCTTATTATCGTGTTGATACTGTATCGTTATCATCTGATTTCCCGGAATGTCTAAGTAGAATGGGATTAGTTCTTTCATGATGACCAATCTCTTTAGGGGAGTAGTTTGAACATGCTTCATTTGCATTGAAAAAGTGGTGTTCTTTTTTGAAATGTAATCTTCCAAATTATCAATGTAAAATATACACATACAGATGCTTAGTTACATCATTTCGATTTTTAAAAATGGATACTAACGTTGTGTGCCTTTGGGCCACACGTATATAAAGGTAATTTTAATGACTTTATTTCATTTGTAAGATTAACAGTATTGTCACAAATAATATATAAATTACTAAATATTACTTTTCTTAAAGATTCATGGGAATTCATAATGTAATTCGATTTTCATTCGATGCTTTCTGAGATAACAAGGCCTATCTATCAAGTATGACGGTATTGAATATTGCTCTCTATATGCAAGCTTCTGCAAAGCGTATACATGCAATACGCATTGCAAGAGCACGCATAATTTATAAGAGGTTGAACATCTAAGATTAATGGTTTATTCTAACTTTTTGGCATTCATAATCAAAGCAATACATCACTATTACGAGAGCTTTCCATTATTTTTGGGATACATAATTATGATACTTCCGAATTAATACTAATTTAAAGTCAGAGCTTTAAAATAAAATCTTAAACATCTACCCTCGGATTTTAATAACATCTCTCTCTATTTGACGTCATGAAAAATGGTTTTTTCCATTGAATGACATGGTTCGTCTTCAAAAAAGCATACGCTTTAAATAATACAAAACTCGATGATGATTAATCCTCCCCGTCCTAATAAGACGATCGTATTAGTATGCAAGATTGGGCTCTTAATTATCATTATGTCTTCATTCTTAATGAATACTTAGCTTGCGGGTTACCACAAACTATGCAGAATCGGGTCTTCAATTTTTCCCTAGCCGTCTTAAACTCGTAGGTATGGTCACAAGACCTCTACTAATGGATATAAGAAGCTCCTTCTACAGAATTAATCACTGTTCTTAAACTATCTCCAATATTTTCTAGAAACATTTTCTGATCCCAATTTCTCTGTTGAAATTTTTGCGCAAAATCAACTGCTCATCGCAACTTTGTTGAATTGCATCTTTTTTGCAAATATGTATTTACATAGTTAGTCTATATTTTCCCGCAACAATTCGTTTAGTTTTCTTCAATTAGCCGTAGTTATTTTCATTAGTGCATATGGACACATTCTATAATATTCTATTATATATGTAGATACTCTAAAGTGCCTGTATTACGTATTTAACACAGACACTTTAGAATATCTATAAATACAATCGAATTCTTGTGCATTTTTTTTCAACGGCGTGTATTCTTTGCCTTTGATCTTTATATTCTAATATCATAAATATTTCATGTTCAGAAAATGACACGAATGCGACATGAAACTCACACACACACACCCAAGCTCTCCCCCCCACACGCACATACATATATATATAGTCTATCATTTTCAGATTTCAGATTTATTCGACCAAGTTCTTATCCATTCTGCCTGAATTTCCCATTGGATAAGAAAGAGCGCAAGAATTTCCCATTTATTCGACCATGTTCTTATCCGTTCTGACTGAATTTCCCATCCTGATTAGGAAAGAGAGCAAGAATTTCCATTTCTAGGAATTACTATCGTTCTGTATCTTTAAATTACCACAATGTCGTATGATGATGATAATTTTTTTGACAGGGAAATCAAAAAGCATCTAAAATATTTCGGCCGGATATTATCAGAGACCTTACTTACTGAAATAAATCGAAACAAGCATAACATTGACTGATTTGTTAATAATATTTTAAGCAATGCAAAAAACGCGTAGCTTGGTTATCATGTTTATTATAATACTATTTGCACCAATTGGATAATCTGAAAAATTTCAACAGTGATTGCGACAAAATATTTAGTGCTGATTATTCACTATAATAAAATGTATTAAAGAATAATTCATAACATTTTCTTAAAAATAGAACCATACAAAAAAAAATTGTACATTTGTAAAACATTTTGGGCTATTTGAAAAGGGATTTATTTAACTCGCTAATCGCCGACTATTCCGTATCTAAATTGCCATTAAATTGTTTTTATCATGAAAGGGGAAGGCAGTTACGATTTTCTACGTCACAATCGTTACTAGAATAATTATCAGAAAACGATTTTTTACGTTTCAGCTTGTCTCAGAGTAAAAATGATGAACGACTTTAGACGTTCGACCTGTTTTATGAGAATTTCTTAGGGGCGACTTTTTACGTCCAGATAGTTGAAAGGTTAAATTCTACTATATAATAATTTTTGATTTTTGAAAAATGTTAGTGATTTTTATGTATCTTTAGATAATTAAAATGACCTTCAAGTGGGACGAAATCAAACATTTTCGACACCATTTATTTCTGCATTTAACTGGGGTATTAAGTAATCCACTCATTAGATTAATAAAAATAAATACCATTTATATAAACAAATCAGTGCCAATCAAGGTATTGCAAACCTCAGACTTTCACGTTTCTAAAATATAAATTTTGATCCTTAAATATGGACTAAATACCAGAAATAGTTGAAATTAGATGATTTAATTCAATTTTTTTCAAAAACATTTGTATCAAATGATTAAAAATATATTTAAAAAAAAAAGGATGTTGCAATTGCATTGCTCTATCTTCTTATTTGATTAATAGATGACAATGCCTGATCCTGATATGCATTCCAATGCGATTGTAAGTAATGAGATGGTATAATGTTCTGTAGAGCACAAGTTCCCTATTCCGTTCTGTAGAGGTGCGCCCATTAATATATTGTTTTTTCTTTCGTGCTTGTTTTGAGTGAAAAGTGATGACTAAATAAATGTTCCAGAAAACATAGATCCCCTTGTTTTTACTGACGGATCATTATCTTCATTCTATCACAAGGCTAAAATTTAAAATAAATTTGTAAAATAATAATAGCAGATTGAATTGTTCTTTAAGCAATATTTACATAAAATACTTCATCTTGAGGCTTTCTTTATTCCAAAAGCACTTTGCTGAAAAATATATCTGAATATTATTGAATATGTTTAGTTGAACAAAACTTCTAAAAAAAAGAAAAAAAAAAGAGAGCTGTGAAGGAAAGAAAAACATCGATGCCACATATTTTATTAAGAAATTGGCGTGACCTTTAAAATGAAAATAAAATTAATCTGTATTTATTTAAAAAAAACTAAACGAGCAGAATAATAATCGGTATAATTGCAATTGTAATTTTCTTTTACAATAATGCCTGTGACATCAACTTTCTTATTTAATAGCTGTTCTAAATTAAGACAGATCCAACAGTAAATAGGATTAAAGTATGATAAATCGATAAAATTAGCTCATCTAGTTCAAAAGAAAAACAAAGAAGTACAGAATGGCAGGAAGAATGGTTCATCGAAGTAATAAAACAGTCTATTATGATACCTTAATTCTTATGAGTATCCTACCATTTAATCTAACTCTAAAGGTATCTACTAATCTGCCATGAATCCATGGCATTCTCATCAAACAGCATTACCAGAAATTCTGATTGGCGCTACGACAGGTATTAACACCTATCACTTGTATCCACACCCCACATTGCGAAGCGGAACGTAAATAAAAGCATCTTTCACATTCTTAACAACGATTTATCCTGCCTTAATCCCGACCATCAAACCATCGAGGGTTCATTGAGCCATAAAATTTCACGCAGGACACGAAAAATACATGTTTTTGAGGCTTTCGCCTTGTAAATAGACCCTCGCTTTGAGAAGTTATACCTTACAGAATTTATAATGTCCCACGACTGGCGGAAGCCTACATGAGATTACCTGGTGATATGGGAATCAATGTCATCCTGGCACGTCTCGAGTCGTAAATTTTCCCCCGACTTGCCTCGTTCCTACTTCTTTGTCCTTAGGCACCAGCGAGAAGCAGAGGGCCATTAGAAAGGTCGTAAACGTCACCTCGGTGGCGTACATTTTTCTGTTTTATACAACAGGGAAATGACAGATTTGTTGAAGTTTGACTATGATTGTGAGCGCGGAGGCGAGGGAGACTGTCTTGTAATGCAGCGGAACATGCGTGTGGTAACATTGTAATTTGTTTCAAATTAATCTTCTGGGTCTGTCTGATTCTTCATAGGATATGACTCACTCAGGTGGTGTGCCTTATCGAATATGTTGAGGAATTCTCGAATTTTTGAAAGGTTAGATTCAAAATAATTTTTCAGAAAGGACGCGGTTTCTAGTTTCTAGGATGAATAGAGGAGCATTTCATAGCTCTGATCGTAAAAGTTGTATTCATTTTGTCTCGATATTGTAATATTTTTAGCTTAAAACGCAAGGTTTAGGTAAAAATACATAAATAATGGATGTGGATTGTTGACATGTGTTTTTCACTAATATAGTATTTGAATATTCTTGGATCATTTGCAGAGGTCAGAATTTTAAGTTATTCTAATCTAAAAATTAAATTTAATGGTCGGGTTTTTATCCTCTTATGTTCAAACTAGGAAATAAAGTTTAGACATTCAGCTTTTGGATGCTTTAATGTAAAAACTATTGTATGCAAAACAAGTAAAAACTATTGTTTAATATGAATGAAAGACAATCGCTCTGAAAACTATATAAATTTTCGTTTACTTATCTTTAATGAGAGTATAAAGCAAGAATTTGGTGTCCCAACGATGCTTTTACACTTACATAAACTACTCGATATTATGAACTAACGTTTTAACGAGAAGCGAAATAATGTAAAATATTTCAAGAGTATTTTTTGCTTATATGTTTCAAATCTCTTTTTATTATTAGTTGCCTATAATTGTTGCTTCATTTCTTCCTCCCATAAACTGTTCGCTTTTATATTCTAAGATGTTCACTTTTTGGTGATTCTATCTTATTAAGGGAAGAAACGCGGAAGGATGTGCGCATTTCTGGTATTCTTCATCCCTTTTTTTACCTCCCTTTTCATCCTATTAGGTACTTTTTTGTTCAAAATTTTTTCACATGCATGTGAATACCGTGTCGTTTCTCATCGTATTATTTTAATTCAGTTTGCGAATAATCCGAGATATTTAATTATAAATGTAAACATTTTTTCACCCCTTTTTTGACGAATTAAATCCATCCAAACACATGCGCAAAAACGCGAAGGGTTTTGTCAAACAATAGGTACATAATAAACAATTCTTCACCTCTTCTCCTGCCTTTGAAACATTTTTAAAAAATTTAAATCTCTTTTAACCTTTAGACTGCGGCTACCCAAACTCGGAAAAGTTCCTTTGAATACGGCGTTTAGTGTTAGAAACTACAAGATGCTTTCCCCTTCTTTTAAGGGTGGTTTTTGAAGATAAGCTCTTCGATTTCAACCACCCGTAGAGTTAATTGGTCATCTGTCCGTTCCGTAGTAAGCGGGTTGCCTTTTTTTGCGGTTTCGTCTCTGCAGAACTCTAGAGTAGGCTTTTAATCGCAGTTTTATTTTTTTCTCACTCAAAATTATTTCATCAATTCTGTAGTAAAAAATATTGCATTAAATATTATGAAGTAAACAAATTACAAATACGATATATGCTAAATATTTTAGTACATTGAACAAAAAATTTTCAATTGTACTTAAAATTAAATCCATTTCTCAAGCTTTACTGAAGCTGCGAATTAAACTGACATTGCTTGAACACAGCATTGTGAATTTATTTTTATAATTTTAACTCATCAATTTTAATAAAATGTAACGATTTGTGCATATTATATATATATATATAAAGATCCTAATTGTTCATATTTTTTTAAAGTATTCACATATCTTCGGGCATTACACGGATAACAATTCTTTATGGTTCTGCAAATTAAAAATATCTGCAAATGTTTTTTATAATAATATATTATTCCCATAGTAATCGAATATAATTTTTATTCCCGACATAGTTCAAACCGTTTGTAATATAAATTACTAGTAGCGTTTTTCCATTATATTGCCGATGCTTAAAATTTAAATTGAAAACATTTTTTGCTGAGAATTTTAATTTCTGATTGCAGAGTAGTATTTTTTTTAAAAAAATATGTTCAGTTTTGTAGACATTCAGTAGCTTAATTATATATAAAAAAATTTTCTACACAAAATTTACTGATAAGTAAGTAATCAGCAGATTTAAGACAATCAATATAACCAACAATAAAGTAAGACTTGAAATGAATTCGATACATTAAATATGATTCATAAATTAAAAAGTTTATAAATTAAATTAAATTATTAAGTTATATTATTTCATATTAAAAGTTTTTAACTTTATTTTTGAAGCTCTTTTTTCTGTATAACATTCTCGATTATCAGCATTCATTATTCAATACTAGTATTTTTACTAAAAAATGATTTAGATTATCTTTGAGAAATACTTAGAATTAAATATAGA
Organism: Argiope trifasciata; assembly: GCA_026543055.1. NCBI lineage: Eukaryota > Metazoa > Arthropoda > Arachnida > Araneae > Araneidae > Argiope > Argiope trifasciata. The sequence continues at coordinate 2,471,593 of JAPMOQ010030349.1, read as the reverse complement.
ATTCCTGACTTTTTAATGCAATTTTGTTTTATTTCAAAGCAAATATTTCCGGAATAATTCGAGATTTCAATTATTTTTCAGTGGACTGAAACAAAGCTATAAGATTTTAATATTTCTTTTCTGTTACTTGAACGCATGGAGAAACTAATTATTATTTTGATAGATTTTATGAATCTCCTTCATTATTTTAAAACTTTCTAACGTTTACAGAATTATGAAATATTAAATCCATCGTTTTCATAAATAATTACAAATAATGATGAAGCCATGAGTTTAATTAAACATCATAACCAAAATATATTTCTAGCAGAAATATATCGAGTTCAAGTATGAAAATTTAAAACTGAAAAAAAAAAAAAAAAATGTAGGTATCATTTCGTCTTGGGCACCGATTACCTTCATTAGACTATAGCATGATACGAAACATCAAATAATTCTTGGTTCAAATATTTATCATTCGATTAGATGGACTCAACTATAAACATATATTTATATAAAGCTGTAAATTTTTTGAATAAAATTTTTTAGTTGTTAAGCATTGTTCTGTTTAGTGACAAAGGAAGTCTTTTTAACCAATTCTTGTTTGAGATTTTAAAAAATTTATTTCATTTTTTTCAGTTAAAAGAAAGAATTGTTTTATTTCCCAAAACATAATTTTTGCTGTAATTGCAATTAATAATTCATATAATTTTTAGGATTAAAGTGGCTTTAACTTTCTAAACTTTTTTTTTTATCAAACTATATTTTTTGACAAATATTTTTCTCTAAGGAGTGTTTCTTCATTTCCTTTTTTTTTTTTTTTTGAAGGAATGAAGTAATGATTTTTAAATGAAGGAACGAAGGTAAAGAACAATGTTTTCAATCAAGTACTAGTCAAAGATGAAATTATGCTATCTCATTCTGTACTCACTCCCCTAGGAAGTTTAAAAGGGAATGTCGCCAAAACACGGTCAAAAGTTTCATTGTCGCCAACAGTGATTACAATAGTGATTCCCGACCCTAAGGGGCGCGACACAATACGGAGGGAGTTTTTAGAGGCAATTATGGCTCAGCTGGAAAGCTGAAGTGGGGAAAGGAAATCCAAACTCGTTCCTGGTACAGCAGTTGTACCGAGCCGTACGGAAAGGTAAAAAAAATCCTGGTACAACTGTTGTACCAGCCGTAAGCTAAAGGTTAATTTTCTTGCATGTATTGACAATAAGAGCGCTAGCCTTGGTTTAAGAAAAAAAATCAACTTTTTTTCCCGGTATATATCGATTTAACAAACTTGTAGAGGTTATATAACTAAATTACTTTCTCTTTTGATACAACAGATGGCGTCACCTTATTAACATCAAGGTATATTTTCCATAATCCTTTATTAGATTAAGTGATTTTCGTGTTCGCATTTGTTTTGTTAGTGAAATATGGAAATTAGAAAATAATTAAATAACTGTTCCTGAAACTAGAATATTATTTTCATCGATCTTGTAATGAAGTTATAAAGTGTTAAGCTTGTAAAGAGACTCTACAAGCTTAAGGTTTGATAATGCGCTGCATCATTTACCAAAGGAAATTCACTGTAAACTTACAGTTAACTTTCACTGAAATTTTAATTAAACAGAAAAATGCAAACTGCTTAATTAACGGCATTAAAAGATATTAACGATAAGATCAAAATAAAGTAGAATTCTGGTTTCTTTTTCATCCGAGAAGCCATCCTTCATTGGACGATATCACATATATGCTTTTGCACTCTCCAAGGATCGTGAGACGAAAAAATTTAATAATAAATTTTCTGAACAATGCTTCTCTAGATTTCAACCGTAGCTATAGATTCTTTTTTATGATACAAGTCTGTAAAGATGACAAGCAATTACTAAGATAACAGCGCATTTCTACAGTTTACCACTCAACGCTCATCAGGGCATCTGACACGTCACTGTTTCGTCACCTGCACGCCACTGAGTGTCATTACAATGCACAGAAGCTGATATCATCCTACCCTGTAATTAAGCCATACACCTGGCCAGTCGTCTAATCCTTCTAATAGGTATTTCCTAATGAATTAAGAACAAATGGACAGAACCGCTAATCAAAATAACAATCATAATAACCTCCAAAAAATAATTTTCAGTAAACACATATGTAACAATGCAACATAATATATCATCGTGCAAGATAACGAAATCTTATAATTAAAAAAAAAGGCAATCGTGAAGTGAAGGTTGGGGAAGTTGGTGTCTTGAAAGTCATGCATTTCCAATTAATACGTCAATTGGGGGCATAATTGGTCTGTCCGTCCGTCCAAGATTTGACATGACGACAAAAAAGGCCTTTATATTGAAGAAGCTAAGCTGCGTGTAAGTGGTATGTTGGTGTTTTTATCTGCTCCTTTTGTGTGCAAGAGCTTGTTGGATTATTTGTCAGGCGAGAGACGCGTCAGCACTGTGTAAGGATGAGGGGGAAAAAAAGTAAGGCATTTGGGGAAGGTATTCTAAGAAAGGAGGGTCGTTTTTTTTCTTCTGGCTTTTGCACAGTTTTTTTCCCCCTGAGAATCATTAGTTATAATTCTTGGATGTCAAATTTTGAGTGTTTTGTTTTATTTCGCCGGAAACAGAGCAGAGGTGTTTATGTCGTGCGAACAAAAGCTGCACTGTGCTGATGTATTTATAATAAGTATTTTCTGGTCAGACGATATATATTTTATTTTCTGATATGAAAAATGATCCGCCTGTTGGTGACATTCATGAAATATTTTTTAATAAGACCATGATGTTGACCAACGACGGCTGCGAGAAGAAATTATAGTCCATGACAATACAATTTGACAGCTCACGATGTAGCGATGTGTTATTATGCCTTACAAAGTAGCTCAGAATTTGACTCTAATTTATTTAAAAGTAATTGATGTATTTAAATACATTTTGATTATAAACATCAACAGCAGATATTCTGAGTGATGGATCCCTGCATCGAAAAGGATTTGAACCATTCTTGTGAAGCGCTTTCTATATTCATAAGAAACACAATAAAATGCGATTGTAATTTGATCACTATAAGAATTTTCTTCTGTATCAATCTTAATTGCCATTGATTAAAACAGTGATGTTTTGTAAATTCGGAAAAGGGGAAAAAATTTATATTGAATTCAATAAAAAATTTCGGCATTACATTATATAGGTAATTGGAAAGTATTCCACTAATTATAAAAAATTATTTTAATTTTGTATATGGTTGTTTTCATACAATATAAAGACATAAAACTTTTGATAGAACCACTGACTTAAATGAGAGAATTTTTGATAACTCGAGTTTTGTTCAGTTTAGTTATGTTAACGTCCTATTTTAACGCATTTGAGCTATTTGGGGACAGACCTTGACATTTTGAACCGCAGTCAGACGACGTCATAGGATGGCACCATTTCCCATCTCCAAACTTCCATATCACACCAGCGATTGCTTTGTCCTTAGCGAAAATAATAACAACTGATATGTTGACTTGCCTATAACTTAGCATGGATGTTGCTGTAAGTTCAGTTCAGCGGTTACGGTTACTACTGAGATGGCTTTAAACAGCATCAAACCAAACACAAATGCGCATTAGGCGTCTCTGAATGTTCGCCTTCCCCTTCTTATGAACCATCTCAGGTTCAATCCGAGTGATACAAAGGAGCTTTGGTCAACATAAGAAGTCATATTTCTTCAGCTCAGGACTTTCGATAAACATACTGGACAAAGAGGGATTTTTTCTATCGAGCAGCAAAATTAAACCATACTATATGCCTTTTGATATAACAATGTGATCTAATGAAGTGAAACAAATGCTATCCCTGTCTGTCTCCAAAATGCTTCTTAAGCACTCAAATTGTTTAAATCTCATACAACTTTCTTCTCTATTACAAAATCGCCAAACTATACAAAAACAAAAATTCGATTTTTCTTAAACCAAGAACAGCATCTTCCCTACGTCCTAAATAAGCTGCAGGTGCGTTATGGAAATAATTTCCCAAGTTCTGGACATCATTTTCAAGTGCAGGTCAGTTGGGAGGTCGTAATTTTGATGGCACACAAAATGGATTGGTAGACGTTCCCCCTTGAGCGGAACGCTGGGCGCATGCGTAATAGGAGATACTTGATTTATGACTTGGTGCGTGATGTCGTTATATCCTATGAGAGGAAAGGTGGACCCCGTAACAGCCCTAATTACAAACCGCAGAACACTTTCCTCAGCAATACGAAACCAGGGACATGACGCGAATGCAGAAAATAGTCTCCATTCCGATGGTCCGACCATGCAAAACTCTGCCGAAACAATCAGTAAAAACAATAACTTTCTGATTAGGGACGATTAAAAAGATTTAGAAGCTTTTTATTTTCTTTTTTTTTTTCTGCGGAGATACTATCTAATTGGTTGAGATTTTGACGCGAAGATGGATAATTTTGAACTGAGTCTCAGCATGACAATTTTGTGAACGGTTCTCTTTAGTAAAAAGTATGGAAGTTTTTTTTAACTCATTTTTTTTTCTTTTATTTTTAATACACTTTTGTTTGATCCAAGATTTTTATAAAAAATAAGCAAACTTTTAAAATAGGATTGGGTGTTACGGAATTTTAGCTACAATTTTCTTTTACTTCCTAGTATTTAGAAATCAGAAATTTTGTGTCATTGAGTGCCTTGGTGATAGTGTAGAACGTCGTCCCTTAACACGAATCCGTAAACATTCTGGTCACTAAATAGTAATAAATTAAGTATCAAAATATTTACATTAGAAAAAACAGAAATTACTATACACAGAATTAATAAACATATGAGAAACGATAATAAAAGGAAACAGTTTGTAAGAATTTTTAACTTCAAAAAAAATTAAAGATTTTTTTTTGTATAATAATACGCAAACAGACAAAATGCACGAAAATATACATGAATTCTGTGTTCATCTGTTATCATGACATAGTAGATGAGGATGCAGTTAAAAATCAACTTGAAAATTTAGGTAGACGATACATACTTAGTTATTAGTCAGCTCTGGTATTCATTTTCTTCGTATGGGCATAACTATTCGTAATGGTGTAAATAAACTAGTACAACTATTAAAATCTATTGTTAAGTTGTTGAACTACTATACGTTTAAGTTGTAATTCACATCTATTAAAAAGTTGATTTGTCTCTCTTAAAAATAAAGTCTGCTAATATTTAATATTTAGTTAATTAAAAACCAAAATAAATGTTAAAGATGCCGTACATGGTGGTCATTATCATTCTGGCATATTTGTACAAATCGGATAGCTCTAAATCAAATGGTCTAATCTGAATACTAATAGAAATACATTTTCTTTACTATTAAGATAGATTACTGGAGCTTATTTATCATTGAATTAAATAATATAATCAAGCATATTCTATGTAGAAGCGTTATGTGATGCTAAATTTCAGAAAAAATCATTACAGTTTTTTAAAAATATTTATAATCATAATTAATGCTAAAAAGCTTATATAAAAAGTCTTATAAAGTTTTTAAAGCCGAAAATAATTTTAGAAATAATTTACTTTTCAGAACAGAAAGAATTAAAAAAAAAAAAAAATTGTAGAAAAGTTATTTGCATCCTCATTTCGTATCATTTCTTATATAAAAATTCCATTTCCATAATAAACAGGCAGCTTATTTAATACTACAAGTCTTTGATATGTTGCACGTTATATTAAAAAAAAAAGATAAACAATAGTTGTTTCGCTCGAAGGATATCCATCATATAAACCATGTCAATACTTCAAGAAATGGGAAACTCTTTTCAACATCTGATCCGTCTATTTAAATTTACATTAATCATCCGTTTAATCCAGTTTCGTTCGGAGACAACATCTTTCAACCTCAATATGTCACAATATTCAATTTGCGGAAATAATATTCCAGAAATTTAAATCTATCTTTTCTTCTCATCCAGACAACAGAAGGTACGAAATGGTGTCCTTAGTCTTGTCAGGTTGTTCTAGTTTCGAGAAAGAAAAATTACTTTCTGAAAGAATTTCATTTTTCAAAAATTAAAAATTGGATTTGCTTGAAAAGGAAAAGTAACAAAGGATTTTAATAATGTTTTTATTTTATGTAGTTTTTGTTATGTAAATCTAACAGAACGGAAACCACTGCACGAATTCCATGTGACTCATATTGGTCATGACTATTTCTAGTTAACCTCTACCAATAATAAAGATAAATGTACGCTTATGTTGACCGCTTGATTTACAGCTACCAAATTTGGCAGGATTTTGGAAAGTGAAAATGAATTGTTAAACACATAGTTTAAAACTGTATTTGGAGTGATTTTTTTTTTTTTTTTTTAAATTTTAATTAAGAATGAGAGAATTTTGATGTTTCTTCACGATATTTCTTTAAATATATTATTGCTCAAAAATAATTCTAATAATTTTTCAAAATTGAAAAAAAAAAAAAAAAAAACTATTTAATGATATCAATTTAAAAATCATGTAAAATTTTTCTAATTTTTGGTAATTTAAAAAAAATACTTTTCCTAATTTTTAAGCGTAGGTTACATTTAACAATATTACAACACAGCAGTTGAAATTTTATTCAGAACTATAATTAAAGAATAATAAAACAAAACAAATTTCTGAAATTGTTTCAATTAAAAAAAAATGTCATTTTAATGATATTATTTTAATAGCAGAGCAAATTTCCATCAATTTTGGCAATTTCTTAATTTTTAAGAATAAATAACATAAAATTCAAATCATTTTCATTGTTTCATTAAATATTTCATTTTGTTTTACAGGATATGCCGCTTGTTTCATTTTAATCTCATGTATCTCGAATATAAATTAATTTTCCATGAATTTATTTATTTATAGATTACTTAGTTGATGAATTGATTGATATGAATAGTAAGAATTAATTGATAACTCCCAATTTTAAACTGTTATTAGATGACTAGATTGATACTTGAAACGAACTCAGTTCGTCACACTCGCGTTGTAGGAATGAAACAAAATTCTTCTAATCGTTTCAAAATTTAAAAGATTACCTTTTAAATGATACCGTTTTAATAGTGGTGCAGTTTTTCTCGAATATTGGCAACTTTCTTTAGAAATAAACTTGTTAACATGACGTTCAAATAATTTTCATTGTTTTCTTAAATACAAGGTGGCCAGAAATAAAACACCCCTACTCTGACCTCCATGGATATCGAACTACTCAGTGTAAAGGCTCAAAATTTTGTACACATACTATTCAAAATATGGGGAAACGGATTTCACGAAAAAAAAATTAGTTCCTGATATCACCGATAGGTGGCGCTGCACAACTGGAACTATGATCAAAAGACACAAATAATAATAAAAATTAAAATGTTTATGCGGAATGGAATGCTTCCATGCTTCCTTTTTAATTTTTCTGCCCCTTATGGAAAATAAAAATAGTAAAGAAGCTAGAACTCCCGTTGTAACTGCAATTTCATACTGTAACCAGAAAAATTTGCATAAAGCATGGTTAGAAGCCATGTTCTGGGTATAAAAGAAGTTAAAAGGTGGGGAATGTCATTCTTATTAGTGATGGCTGTCACGCTGCCAGAACGCGCTTTGCTTGTGAAGTTGTTTTACGAGAATAAAGGAAATGCTCCAGCAGCACTTCGAGAGTTTCGCCGACTTAAGGATTTGCGTAAGGGACCATTGCTTCCACAAGCTCTCAGGAGAATGATCGCTCGATTCGAGGAAACTGGACATCTTGGAGTTCAGCCTGGTCGAGGACGCAAACCGGTTCGTTCAGATGTCGTTGAAGATGTTGCCACCGGTATTGTTGAACAGTCAATGGATAATGTTTTAGGCTGCAGTAGTGCACGTGCAGTGTCACGACACTTGGGTGTTCCCTATAGCACAGTGTGGAACGTACTCAGAAAAATGGTGCATTGTTTCCCGTACAAAATCCGCCCTAATCAACAATTGCTGGCCACAGACAGGGAGATGCGACTGACCTTTGCATTGACATTTCTTGCTAGAGTTGAAGTGGATGCATCGTGGCCGTGGCAGATTCTGTGGAGCGATGAGGCCCATTTCCACCTCAGTGGAACAGTGAACACCCATAACTGTCGCATATGGGACACGACAAACCCCCGTACCTTCCAAGAGATTCCACTCCACTCACCGAAAGTTACAGTCTGGTGTGGATTCACAGCCACATTCATCCTTGGACCGTTCTTTTTCGAAGAGGTTACTTCCAATGGCCTTGAGACATGTACCGTGACGGCCAACAGGTACAAAAGGATGCTCGAAACATTTGTTGTACCCCATTTGCAGCAGCGCCAATGCCTTGACACCATTACTTTTATGCAAGATGGAGCACCTCCACACATTGGACTCCCTGTGCAACAGTTTCTTCGCCAACATTTCACCACTGACAGAATAATCAGTCGCGCGTTTCCGACAACTTGGCCATCTCGTTCACCGGATCTTAATCCGTGTGATTTTTGGCTTTGGGGACACTTAAAAAACCTTGTTTATCGAGAACGTCTGATAACCTTGGCAGATTTGAAAGAGAGTATCAGTCTGCATGTGAGAAGCATCTCAGATGACCAGTTACGATCCGCAGTTGAACAAGCTGTCCACAGACTTCACATTTTACATCTTCAGGAAGGGAACCATATTGAGCAGCATTCCCTGCATCGATAACGTCCTTGTTTCATGTATGCTTGGTACTTTCAAATAAAATGTGTTTAAAACGTGTTTTTGTGTCTTTTCAGCATACGTCCAGTGGTACAGCGCCACCTATCGGTGATTTCTGGAACTAAATTTTTTTTTCGTGAAATCCGTTTCCCCATTTTTTGAATAGTATGTCCACAAATTTTCAAGCCTTTACACTGAGTAGTTCGATATCCAGGGAGGTCAGAGTAGGGGTGTTTTATTTCTGGCCACCCGGTATATAATGGGTTAATATTCAAATACGATGATTTCCTCAAAGAATCCGGGGTTTAAACCAGTCCCGAAATCGATATTCTGAATTTATTTTACCACTATATAGAATAAAATCTTACCTATAATTTAAATCTACTGACATTGCAGCAATTCATTTTATTGTTTAAAATTTTATTTTGCTTGATATGCATTGCATTGAATTTAATTTTATTTAAGTTAATTGTTCTTTTAAAGAGTCCAGATCCAACTAAGAATAAATTTATATCAGATGATTTCCTCATTTTCACACTCATAATTTAAACATCTGAAAATTATATCGGCATTTATATACAAGTGTAAGCATTATCCATATAAAAATGAATCAAAATTCAATACATTTCTTTTAACAGTTTTTTTTTTATTATTTCATAAAGTATTTTAAAATAAACTTTCTCAGAGAAGAGAGCTAAACGCATGTAAACCATTTGGAACAGCAATTTAGTTAAAATTTTTTTTTCTATTATTGAAAACAAAGTGTTAATAATAACATACCAAAAATAGCCAGGTGTATTTTCAATCGCTAATAGCATGTAATTTATTCTAACTTTTCTGAGAAGTTATTTTATACTTTCTATTCCTAATTTAGAAATATCCTCTATTTTCGTTCATCTCTTACATCAAAAAATTTGTTTGGTTTGCAAAATGTAAGAAGTAAAATATTAAAAAAAGGGCATAAGAATAAATTTTTTGTTTATGTTACAATACATTTATATTTTATAATTTATTACAAAGCATTTATCCGTTCCAACACGTGTAAGCCAAAATATACATAGATAAATACCTAAATTTTCTGAAATTTGAGGAAGATAATAGATGTTTTGGATACTTTTCGAAATATATTCCAGGAAAAGGGATCACTATCAAAGGAAATCACAAGAAAAATCTCTTTTATTCCAAAATAATTGCACCCATAACAGAACTAGAAAAATTCCCCCTCTCTCTCGCTCTTTTTTTTTATTTCTGTTCACGAGAAACACCTAGTAAAATATCGATAAAATTATATCTAAGATAACAACAGCCCGCCACGGACAACAAAACGAAACAACAGAGCAAGTCAGTCGGAGAAATAAAATGGCGGTCTTGTAGAAGGTTCGTTCAACTCCGATTTAAGTACAGTGTTTTTCTCTGATTTATACTACAGTGAGAGTGTAATTGAAATCATATCTAGATAGGATATTTATTGCTAAAGGGCAGGAATAAGAAGTTTCGTTGTATTCCGATGGTCACGAAATATTTGCATTATTTTTATGTTCTTCTGCCAAGATGGCGGACTTGACGTTCGAAGATTTATGGCGGGCAAAAAGAAATATAGCATTCCGATTGCGTATGCAATTTTTTAGTATTTTTTTTACTTCGTTCTTTTTCAGTACTCTTCTTTGTTTCACGGATTGCAATGCTAAACTTTGATTCCTTTCTAATTATGACGAATCGGCGCGTTTATCCAACAGGTTTTTACAGTCGAAGTAACAACTGGGTATTTGGGAGATTGATTTTGCTTCGAACTTTGCGCGCCTAATTTGACCGTTATCAGGGGTTCAACTCGCCGTCTAGGTGTCAAATTAAATTCACCGTTTCCGTTTGCCCTTGAGCTGGAAATTACAGGGGAAAACGACAAACATATTAAGAAGCATGTTCTTTTGCACATTCTTGATCGTGCATTCAAGATCATCCGCACTCGCAACCTTTTTTTTTTTTCCCTTCATTTTTTCCCCGACTAGTAGCACTTTTGTCTGCAACAATTATGCAAATGATTATGTAAGTATGATATGTGCATGCAAAATTTTTTATTAATATCGTCAAGCAACATTTCTACTTTTCTGTCACTTAAACCTCTGCATTTGGGTGTCTTCTCTCAAGCACCGTTCAAAACGATGAATCATTTTAACATTTTATTATTTTTATATAAAAAAATAATTGTTAAAATTATAAACAGAATGGTAAAATGATGTTGATTAATTTTTCAGAGAAACTCAACTTTAAACATACCATAACCGGTGAAATGATATATTATGAACTTTTGTATAGAAAATGTGCTTATCATCTTATCGCTTTAGCGCATTTGACTTTATGACTTTTTCTAAGAATTACATACATTTAATGTTTTGTCATATACTACCAAAACTGGTCATTTGACAGGGAGAACAATTTATTGCTTTATAAGGTTATCGGAATGTAATGCATATTTAACTTATTGTATTCATTTAATTGCACATTGATTTAGCTGGCACAAATGTCTGGATTTTGTACGAGCAAACAACAGACGAACACATCTCGAGACAAGATTTTTTACCCCAGTTAGCAATAGAACTAGCCGCTGATTTTCGAGAAGGCCGTAAACAACCAAGAGAAAGAATAAATACAAAACGATCAATGTCTAAATCAATTGAAGAGTTTTTTTCAACGTTAAAACTTGACAAATAGGGTATCGTAACGAAAATAAAACCATCAAATTTATTCTAAAGGCGGAAATCATGTTTGTGGAAATGTACAATGGAAACACCATGTATATGTAAAAAATGCGATAAGCAATGAAGAAGAAATTCTTATTCTTTGTGTTTGTAATACATGGAAATTGACAATACACAATTTTGTTTATTTATTATGAAGTTAATTTGCTTATTTCTTGCCTAACCTTCATATTTCATACATTCAATCAGGAAACATAAAGTTCCTTAATTTAACCGGTTATGGTGGAAATAGATATGTATACAGCGTTGGTAAGTTTAGTGTTAAGAAGGAAGATCTGTTTGAAACAAAAATTGTTCCGTTTAGATATGAAAACATTATTGCTTTGAATCATTTAGAGAATGCAATTCTGAAATATTCTGAATGTAAAGCTATTAAAGTTCTTTTCAGGCTACAATTAAGTTTTTTACTAAAACTAACTTTATTAAACTTAACCATTTCATGACTAAGTTTATAGGGAATAATTATGATTCTTTCAGTGCAAACCAGTATACTTTCCCTCCCCCCCACGATTATTCCATTTGTAATTCTTAGATTCATGATTTCATAGAGATTTTCAATAACCAGGTTTCGGTTAATCAGAAATTTACTGTAGATCAAAATACTTTTTTTAATGTTTCGGTTGACTCGTGACCTGTACAATAATAATTATAGACAGCAAATTACTTACGTTGCAAAAAGCTCATTTTTATTTTAAACATCTTCATGATCGGAAACTACCAAACCATGAAAACGACTTAATTTCGTGCTTCGAAAGGGCAGAATCAATTGTTATTGATGAATTTAAATACTTTTTTATTGATTGAACTTCTCTCCTTCTTGCATACAGCCGACCACCCCGCCACCACTGAACGTAGCAGTATCGACAGGATTTGTCGTGGTCGACTTATTGAATGAACTAGTAAATTTAGAAACTTTTTCTAAAAAAAAGTTTTTAAAAATTTAATTAGTGTAAAATTGTCTGCAATCATCAATCCCAATGATTCATGAATGTTAAATTCGTAGTTTGGTATTTTTTATCCAAACAGATTTTTAAAAAATCAGGTACTGTAATCTGGTCTCAGTTCAAAAGACGTCCAGTCGTTCGGATTAATTTTGTTATATCAACGCCCCTTTTTAAATCAGCACTAGGACTATTTGGGGATTCTTCTATTTTGTGATAATCTTCAGGGTTGACTTATGTTTTGAAAAACATTTCCGAGTTTTTGCATGAAACATATTAGATAACATTTATGAAATAAAAATGTACCAATTTAATGTCAAAAATGGTTTGAAATTTGGTAATCACATTTATCCCCCCCCCCTTTTCAGCTAAAAAGATGAATAAAGTTTCCTAGTTTAAAAGTTTGTCAAAAGGCGTGTTCAAAATACTGCTGATAATAAATAGCTCTTATACAAAGAAATAAGTGGTATTTCACTCCATTCTTTAAATACTGGATTTCAACTGATAAATAATAAAATTTTCAATTTTTTCATATCATAAAAAATTGAAACAATAAAACAGATCGCTTATAGAGTGAATATATAGATTTGCAAATCGAATAGATTGATTGAATTCATTTTTCTGCAGTTCAGGATTTACTTAAGATGTTGGCAAGTTATTGTACCATATATGAAGAAATAAAAAATGCCTCAGGTTTTTAATTCATAATGAGATATTTAAAATTTGAGTAAATAGCATGAAATCATAAATTAAGCTAAATAAAATTCGATGTAAAAATAATCGTCTTTTTTGGGGAAAAAAAGTCTTTTCTACATAGCTAAAAAAAATCCTCAAGCACATTTTAGATATCTCTTTCATACACGATAAATGGTCGGTTTCAGATTAGGTGGTTGTTTGTGGTCGCTAAGCTGGGAATGAAGAGATGTAGACAAGTCGAATAAATAATTTTATTAGCTTAGCTGTGCAATAAATAAATTTATAAAAAAACATGAATTCTCTGAATTACAAAATATTTGGATAGTGTTTGCATTTATATGTATGCAATGATATTTTAAAATCTGATTTAAACTTAATTAATTTCCGAACTTTCAGTTTAATTTAGCCCATATCAACTTCATTCTAAAATATTCTCTTATTTCTTGAACCCATTCCACTTTGAAATTCCATTAATAAATCGGCTAAAAGCTAACAAATCCCCAAATCCGAGTTAAGAGATAATTTAAAATTCTACTGAAAAAATAATTCTTCTGAAAGATCCCGTGATTCCCTTGCCTGTGGTCGACTTGTGTAGAGAAATCCAGATCAAAATCGCATGATATATAGGATCAAGGATAGTTAATTTATCCTTCTTTTATGTTTTTTTTCTGTTCTTGTGCCGTGCTGTGAGAGGACGGGCCTTGTCCACGCCGCTTGCCCATAAATCATGTCTCCCGGGATGCAATAAATACGAAATTTAAGAATTCAACATGTCTTCTCTGACTTCGGTCACGACTCTGCTTTAAAAAATATGTTTACATGTGTAAAGTGTAGATGGTTATTTTATTTATTTACTAGCCGCCTTTGGCGACCAGATGGTTCGCCATGAGTAATGCGTTCTAAAAATTTCAATTGAATCACATATTCATTAGCCTTGAAGTAATGCCGGGCATTGATTGGCCAGAAATTAAAAATGTTTTTTTTCTCGTGGTGTTGCCAAAATATCAAACATGTTTTTTTTTAAAAAAAGCGAAAAAGGAAAAAAAAAAAATATTGAATAAATGATTTAGATGTTGCAAACGATTATAGAAAACTTGGCTTTGCATTTATTTTTTTAGAAACTATCACATTTTATAATGAAAAAAAAGTTATGGAATTAATGATACAGATATTGCAAACGATTATATAATATGCCATAGTCGGGAGTTTAATGCATATCCTGTCTAAATTCAATCAGGTTTACCATGAATAAAGAAGATTTGTTGAATAAATGATTTAGATATTGCAAAAGATTATAGAAACCTCTGCTTTGCATTTATTTTTGTAGAAAATATCACATTTTATATTTCTTTTATTTTATCCAGTCACGTGCTAAAAGTATCATTTCTTAAGACTTGATTTACGATTAAAGTTTTGTTTTTATTTGAACTTCCGTCATTGTTTTATTTTATCCAGTCACGTGTTCAAAAAAATGGTTAAAATATTTCTTTAAAAATTCGTTAAAAATAGACGCTTAAGTTATACATTAAAACACTAATACCATTAGAAAGCTAATTTTTTAATCGTTAAATTGATGTTAAAATCATGTTTGTGCGATCATATTTTCGGAAGTTATAGCGGAAAAACGTCGAAATTTCGCTTAAATTTTAATTAATTCAAATTCTAATTAAAAATTCAGAAAAAGGGCTCCGAGGTGCACATTCCGGACCTCCAAGGTATACATGTACCAAATTTGGTAGCTGTGGGTCCAACGGTCTGGCCTGTAGAGCGCCAACACACACGCACACACACACACACACACATTGAGCTTTATTATAAGTATAGATTATTATTATTTTGCCTTTGCAATCATTCCCAATGAGTATTTATATGCATTAAGAATCAGCTTATTTATATTCCAATTTAAAAAATAAGAACAAGCATTTTCGCAAAACTACTAAGAAATAAACCTTAAGTAAATTATTAATCTACGGATTAAGCTTAAAATGTCAAATTTCAAACTAAATTGATCAATTTTTTGAAAGATGGTGGCTTTTAACATACTCCGACAACAGCCACCAATGCTTAACATCTCTTCAATAAACAGTTAAAGTTGTAAACAAGATTTTAATTTAAATAATTAATTGGAAATTACAATCATTTCTTCTTAAATGAGTGCCATTTAATGCAAAATTGCATGTAATCTTATAAATACATTAACGTTATCATCTTATAATTGCGTGTCATGTGCCAAAGTCATTAACCATTATTGCTTGTAACTACATGCGTCTTATGACGTCATTAAGGTCACATGTACTTTTTACTTTATCAAGATATGTAATTGACTCGTTCTTGTGGGTAATGCAATATTTTTCATATGAGTATTGAATTGACTCCACTAAATCAAATAAAACATAAGTCAAAATTCTTTCATATTTAATGCTTGTTAACTCATAATTCGGCTTGCTAAAAAATAAAAAAATGCACACGCGCACGCGCACGCACGCACGCACACACACACACACACACACACACACACACACACACACACACACACACACACACACACACACACGTGTGTGTGTGTATGCTGTATTTTAAATTCTAATTTCAATTTTAATTAATTTCCAAAGTTTTATCATAATTCAGCTCATATTAAAGTCATGTTAAAATATTTTCTTATTTACTGGTTCCATTCTACTTTCCCTGTTTAATTTAAGAGAAACTAAAAATGCTTTAGTCATCTTACGCTCCAAGTCAAAGGAAGTTGTATTGAATAGGAAATTAAAAAATACAAGGAAGCCTTTGTTTCCGCAGCACAAATATTTTAAATGAAAATTATAAATAAAAGGTTTATTATAGAAATAAGATACATTTTTCAAAGGTTATCGGTTTCTTTGGAATTAGAAAACTGATGTCAAAACTATTATCTGAAGAAAATAAAATTATATTTCAAAAATTAAGCTACAAATTCTTATACAATGAAATAAAGCAGAGTTATTTACATTTTGATGATGAACAAAGAAAAATGAAAACCACAAAAATGAAAAGAAATTTCTTCGTTTTGAAATATGTTGAAGACAATAGAGAAGGAACAGGAAATAAATATGGTATCAATTTGCAAAAACTCATTAATTTCGTGCGTTGCTCTTTATATTAACTCAACAAAAGGTTCCAAATAATCTTTTGAATATTTTTAGTCTTAAATAAAATAAAATAACAAAAACTCTTGAGTTGAACATCCACATCGAATAAGATTATTGCACACTCAAAGCTACTTCATCGATGTGAAAGAAATTATAATATTAATACCCCCAAAACATACAAATTTATGTCGTTTTTCGGATGCAATAAATCTTTGAATCTCGTTTTGTCGAAAAGCTTTTAGCCGTGATGAAATTCGGCCTACGCAAACTGTCGTCGAATGCATTGTGAGGGCAATGTCATCTTTAAAATTGATGTTGCCATTTCAGCTGACTTAAATGCCGTTTCTGATCGCTTTCATTAAAGTGCGGTGCGTGGTTACAGGGTGATGAATTGTCAAGATTATGAATACTTTTTTTTGTATTATTTTTTGATTAGTTAGATGTTTCAAAGTCTGTACTGCAAATATGCGGTTGAATTATGTTATTTATTCTGTAGAGACATTCACTAGATAGAAATTTGGCAGCGTCTGACAATTTAAACTGATTTATGTTTTTGTCTTGCAAGTTATAAATCTTCATAGTGATATACGTTTATTATCCCTGATATGGTTGTACTTATCACTTTTATAAAATTTATATAAGTACTAAAATTGCACAACAAATTGGATTGCTTCAGTATTTTTCAGAGTTGTAAATGGAATTATACGATATCCTTTGGAGAATTCCCTCTCGCCTCCAGCAGTTTTCATTAAATTCAGTTCTGAGCAATAAGCAAGAAATATCCGAACAAAAAATTACCATTATTTTATAAAATAAATCTCTAAATCTCTTAAGTTTTTTTTTCCTAAAGAAAAATTATACTGAAAAAATACAGACATTTTACCAAAAAAATTACGTACCCCTTGAGTAAGAAATCGTATTCTAATTTTTAAAAGCATTATGTTGAATTGATCGGTTTCAAACAATAATGATTAAAAAAATGAAAAATGTCAAGCATCAGCTAGAAAGAATTAAGCACTGCAAGATTGTGACAAACATCAAGGTTGTATTTTCAAAATTTTGTAAAAAAAAATTGATTAAATTATTCCATAATTTAAAGAATCGAACTTCCAAAGAATTGGAGGCATATTTTTATGAATTCTCTGATATGTGATTTCAGGTTATAAAAATACAATTTCAACAACTATCAAAGATTTAATTAAAAAAAATTTCGATTGAAACCATACAAAGATTACATCCATTATTGGCAGACGAAAATAAATTGTATTATAGTTATTTTTTTACTTATAACCGCTAATAATGTAGCTTGTGAGAACAACAAACAATCGGGTTAGAATTAAGCATATTTTCCCTAAACTAGCTTTTTTTCATAAATTATTTAATACGAAATATCTTACCTTTCACTTATTACATTTTGATGAAAACAAGCAAGCTCTTTACTTACCTAAAAAAAGAAAAACACATGATTTTAAAACGATTGTAATACTGCAAATATAATTTTCTTTAGCATATTAAGAATGGGCAAATTATACAGAAAAAACACCCAAGTATGTGCACATCAAGAAATATATATTATGATTAATGAGATTGATTAATTATTTTTAATAAAAACCATAAAGATGATTAATCGATTTGTCATACTGACCAATAATTATTATTAATTATCAGCTATTATTAATAATATTAAAGTAATCTCTCAAACAGTATATATATGTCAAAATATGTTTAATAGCTCTCTCTCTCTATCTATATAAAGTCGAAAATCGTGTTAGTTACACGATTATAACTATTTTTCTTTTTTTATTTGGATTTGTCTCCTCCCCGAATAGCAGAATAACCATTAAAGTGTCGTAAAAGTTCACAGCAAAAAATTTTGATCTTAGAATTATTTTTTAAAAGTCGGTAACATTGCAACAACTGTCAAGTAAGGCAAAACTACTATCTAAATAATTTTTTTAAACCTATTTGATGACTGAACTTCATAACACTATTAAAAAGATTTTAATAGATTGAGCATTCATCTCTAGTAAATTCGAGCTAAGCCCAACTCTAGTTTAAAAAAAAAAAGAAATTCAGTATGCTCTTTAAATCATTGATTCATTAAAACGTATGGAATTCGTCATATTTAAATAAAATATCTTACTTCCAAGGAACATCTCCGTGCACAGTAATAAAAAATTCTAACACAAGATAATAATACTTGATCCGTAACAAAATATCAAATTTATTCTACGCATTAAAAAAATCCTGGAAAGTGTTATCTTATTTGTAGCTCGTAACTTTAATTTTCAGTTAGCTATAGAAACCGACTACCAAAACTGGTGGGATGAAATCATTAAAAGAACATCAAACAAGAAGTATAAAAACATTTATTCAATTCCTACTAAGGTTAACAAAGAAAATTTTCCTTTTAGTTATTTTTTACTAAATAATTATCAAACATATTATTAAATATCAAAAAATGATTGATTTTCGCAAGAATTGAGCTTGCATTCTTCACTTTTACTTGAAAAATACTGAAATTCTTGCATTTTATTAATTGAGCTACTGCCAGTTGATTTCAGTTTTCACCACAAACTGCTAAAACTTTATTTAAAGTATTAAAGTTTAATTAATGAATTAATATTTGAACAAAAACACTGTGTCAGTATCAAGTGTCATCCACTACAAGTTTTTAGAAAGTATTTGAAGTTGAGTTGATGAATAAAAAATATTTTATTGCGATTGAAAATTTGAATAAAATATATAAATAAATATATACATAGGAAGAGTATGAACTAATAGTAGAAATTGACAATTAATCAATAGCTTCTTTCAATAAGTGCACCGGAATAAGTAATACCGAAGTGCTTTCTTGGTTATCATTTCTTTACATTATTAAAATGATATTTTATTTTTGTAGTAATCCATTTTATCTCTTATTTTTTATTTCTCAGTTTTAATTTATTAATTTAATTTTTTTAAATTCATTTCTTTATTAATCTTTTTTTAAATTATCGGTACTTTTTTAAATTTTTTTGATTCTTTACGTATGATTTTACATAGAAGTGCGTATGAATGATTTCAGATTTTAAAATTTTCATAATATATAAAATGATGCAATATAAGTTAGACTAATTAATTAAAAAAAAGAATCTACTTTTTACTGTGCTCTAAAAATAAAGCTTGTTAATTTTTTTTCCATTTTTTTTAAAAATTTAACCATGCCTTTGAATATTTTTCCACTTCCGTGATATATGTGCATTTTAAATCTATTGTCGAAAAATGCACCATTTCTTTGAAAAAGATATTATTACATTAAAAAAAGTTAAAATGCATTTGTGAGAAAAAGAATGAATGTAAAAAAAAAAAAAAATAATCGAGGAATAAAACAGGCAGTTACTAAATTTTAATATAATTTTTCGAAGCTTAAATAAGAAATAAATTTTAATTATTAAAGATGGCGAAATATGATGATGAATTGGTTAAAAAGGCAAAGCGATCAATTATTCAAATGTCTGCTTGAGACTTTAAATCCATTTATCTTCATTACTTATTTTGAATGAAATAAATTAAATTTTTTAAAAGGGTCCAAACAATACAAATTTTCAGATCCTAAATGTGATTTATGCGCTACAGTTAATCAAGAGATGTATAAAACGATGGCCAGTATTCAAAATTTTTAAAGTAAGTTAAAAACTACGAGAATCTTATTATAAAACCATGTCTGGAATTAAATTTGAACATTAATATATATTTTGATTATTTATTTTCAATCTGTTAAATTATCGATGTAAATATATAGAAATATAGAAGTGAAAAATATTTGACCGGATTCATTAATGAAAATTTTCGTGTTATTTTACTTTGTTATGCTTTTGTATCTTTTTTTTTTTCCATGAGAGAACATGATATTCTTTTGGTTTGATGTTTTTGAAACCACAAAATGCGTAGAAAACAAATTAGTGAATTATAGCTTTTGAGGCATTAATTTTTCGTTTTTCGAATTATTAGAAAATAAGGTAACAGGTTTTCACATTTGGTGACCTATCACCAGCTAAAGTAGCATCTCTGAATTATTAAGAATTGCTTTAATTAAATTAAGTCATTAACTAGTTTGAAACAATCAAGAAATTGTCCCATTATGCATGCGTCAATATTTTCAGTTTTATAAATATATAATATATAATAGTTTTTTTTTTCATCTCAAAACAGGTCTAGCTCCAAAAATTTGTTTTCTAGCTAGGAAAATTATCAATGAAAGTTTAAAAAAATTATATATATATATATATAATTATAACCCATTTCCTGAGTCAAGAAAAATTAAATCGAAACTAATTAGGTCGAAATAAAAATTTAATTCGGAATTAACAAAAAGTTTATAAAAATGAAAAGTAAATGAAATAAAATTTATTTATTTTATTCGATAAATGTAAATGAATATAATTATGTAATTGAAACTAATTACGGAAACGAAGCATTGGAATCGAAACAAAAAATTATTTCGGACTCAAACAAGTTTGAAATTTAAAAAATTTAAAAGAAACCAATCATTGTATTGAGTAAAAGCAAAAGTAACAACTATAATACAGATGAATCTAAATTAATTAACTTAAAATTTTATATATATATAATTTAATTAAATTTGAGTAATGAAATAATATTTTAAAAAAAACTGTATTACAAAATACAAAATTATATTAACACCAAGTGCCATCCATTGGAAGTTTAAAAAAATGTATTTGAACTTTTGTGTATAAATAAAAAGTATTTTTTTAACGATTGAAAATTTGAACAAGATATATTAATACATATATATAAGGAGAATGTGAACTAGTAGTAGGAATTGAAAAAGGGCTAACTTTCAGTAGAAATTTTTTATTTGAATATATATATATATATATATATATATATAGCAAAAAAAGATTCGATTATTCATATTCCTTTTATTTGTTTTCGGTAGTCAATAGATTTTTTTTTTTGTTTATTGTGGTTATTGTCGAATGAATTACTCCTTTTAATTGACATTTATTAACTAAATTTTAAAAAATCGTGCCATTTGAATGCAGCTAAATTTTAAAGTTGGATTGCTGTTCTAAGAAAAATATTAAATAACAATTTAACAGGCTAAAAAAAAAAAAAAAAAAAGATAAACGAGAATAATTATTAAACTAAGAGCTTTCGTTGGCTTTTCTACTTAAAAATTTATTCTTTCAGAATTTCTCTGGATGCCCTTCTTTTTATTTGCAAAAAAGTAAATAATATTAAAATGTTTTAAAATTTAGCTTGAAACGAATTTTAAAAACGTTTTTAAAGAATTTCTTTTAACTTTTATTAATTTAATTCAATTTTTTTTAAAACGAAATACATTTTTATGCATTATGAGATATTTTTTAATTCTTCGAAAAAGTGGATTTTAACAACCATTTTAACAATTCCGAATTCATCAATTACATTTCTTAAATATCTGTTAGTATTTCAAGAATGAAAGAAAAATTGATCTACAATTCTTTTGCATCTAAAAGATTCGACGAATAAGTAAAGTCTAATAAGAATTCGTTCCTATAAGAATTCTGATCTAAGCAAGCGAATTCTTAAACAATCAGGAAAATTCTGAATTTCATTTTCTTTTATTACACAAAAAAGAAAGGAAGGGAGAAAAAATACCGAATTCATATAAAAATACCGAATTCATTCGAAAAGAAAAAAAATTAGTAACTTTCCGTTAGTATATTTGATTTATTTAAGCTTGATACTTCCGTTACTGCTAGTTTGCTATAAGAATTGTAATTGAAATTCAAAAGAGATTGGATTAGCGCAACGTGCACGATAGACTGATCAGTTTAAATGACATTTCATAAGTATTGAAAATAAAATTACAAAAATTGTTTACGTTTCTTATGATCTAATATTTTCTTAAATTTATATTCTTTTTATATAATGCAATTTTAACATTGGATTTTTAGTCGAAGCCAAGGATGAAGACATTATGCCCACTTATGTATTCTACCTCGGCTCAGGAAAATAAAACTTAGGACATATGGAGATATATCGACAAATGCTTCTTTTTCTTCGTAATGGAATCAAATAATTTTCTTCCTTTTTCTTCTTAGGCAACCAAATGTATTTCCTTATTCAATCAAAGTAAGCAAAATCAACGATATTTCTCCCTGTTCGAAATTAATTTTATATCATCATAATTTAAAAGGTGTCCTTACTTTCAAAAAGTTAGGCGAAGATAAATCATTGTCTTTATGTCTCTGTTTTGAAATAAACATGGATTTCACGTTCATTGATTGATTTCTAAAGAAAACTTTCTTATGTTTAAAAATCTTTTCCTATCTTTCAGCGGAAACAATCTCCCAAATGTTTTTTTTCTTTCATTTCATTTTTACTGTTTCTGAATGATTGGTTTCTAAGATCGATCTATCATGTGATTGATAGATACTATACAAAACACATAAACTTCATTGCAAATGTGTCACGTGAAACACAAAGTTGAATATATATATATAAAATACTCCATTCTTCGATCAAATACTTATTTTCAGCAGTATTAACCTTCGTCATATTTCCACACACCGAAAAAAAACAACTGTTGTAATAACAGAGAAAGACAAAGCGTGGCATTTATTATTATGATTCCAAATCATACACTATTAGATGGAGATAAAAAAGAAGAACTAAAAAGAGAAAAGAAACAAAAGAAAAGGAACGAGTCCTTATTTGAAATAATTTGTGGCACTTTTTCTCGGGTACGGCGTGATTCAAATGCTCTGCGTGTACTCTCCGCCCTGAGGCAAAGACATCGGTACCTTTTTAAAACATCCCAAAGCGCCATCTGGTGCAAATGACTTCACACCTCGGTTGGCTCTAATTGGAAAGAAATTACAGGGGTCACCAAATAAATAGCTCACATCAATGACAGCTGTGGATTTCTCTGGTCTCTCGTCTTTATTTCAAACGTGCTCCCGTTCATGAAAGATCAATAATTTACTTACTTCTTTGCCAACCAGATGGGGAAGGAGATTGCCCGGCTAATTTACTAAATGATAAGAGCAAATGTTGGCGGATAGGCGCGAGAAAGACATGCCTCAACAAAGGGGGCCATTGCTATTCCTTGTGGGCATTACATTATCTCGTCCTTTGAAGCCACCTTGCGTGATGAAGATGCATCAGACGGGGTGGTGCGGAGATCTCGCTTGTATGATCTGTGCATGCCATTTTATTCAGCATCGGAAATGCGATGTACACGACTTAGGGTGAATGCGAAATTATTCTAATTCACGATAAACTGATTACTCACAAATGAGGTCTTTATCTTCCAGCAACAGGACGCAAGAGAATCCTGGTTATCAGGTCCTTTTTGTGGATCTACCGCTTTTGTCAATCAGATTACAGACAAATAAACAACAGTAAATGTTTTTCGACCCACCCGGCTATTTGGATATCTGAAGTGTTTGTATGACACTTTCGGTTTTTAAGAGACAGCTCTATCTTGAAAAGTTGAAAACAATGTGTATAATCCGCCAGAACATTAAACGCTCAGTATGATCGATTATGATATACTGTTATTAGTTTGTTATCATAGGACTACTTTACTGATTTTCAAGAGAGATTTGGAGATTAAATGTTGAATGAGTATGTGAATTGTAAAAATAAAGTTATTAATTATACTTTACACATTTTATAATCCAGAGGATACTATGTTGCAATTTCAGCTATACAGTTTACCGCAATACCAAAGCTATTACTCATAATTTTTTGCTGCCATATATTATTTGAAAAAAAACAATGGATTGAAGAAAAAATCACTCTTTAACAGATTTCATGTTTATAAACTACTAGAGACTGTATTAAAGTGCAAATATTTTGCTATGTAGAGTTTAAAATCTTCAATCCGTCGCACAATATTCTACTTTTTTATTTTTACCTTAAAGCATGCAATAATAAATAATTCCAGAATTAAAAAAACCCTAATTAATTGAAAACTAGTTATCATGATTCATGGTTATACAATGGCATTGAAATGAGATTTGGCATAAGATTTACATTTATCATGATAAATATGAAGTAAATCATAAATAATAAGAATGTAATATGAAGTAAATCATAAATATAAAGTAAAATATTGCATGACAAATTTTGAATTTATTCTTCACTGATCAATTAATGATAAAAAACGATTCTTATATTAAATGAAATAATTATTTATTTTTTCGCTTTCAACTTTCATCAGAATTTTAATTAAATTAATATATTCGAACATAAATTTGGATTTAATATTTCTTAATTTTTGTATATTCTGTTAATATTTTTTAAATTTTTACGTGGAATAATTTTTTTCATAATATATTTCATTTACTTTGTACAAGACTTTTGCCCGAATTTATATTACATTTAGTTAATTTTACTTAAATTGTTTGGTCACTTTGTATTTTTATCTGTTAGTTAATTACGCATGCCAGAGGTAGAAAAATAATAGTAAAAGAGCATAATGGTACACA
Organism: Argiope trifasciata; assembly: GCA_026543055.1. Lineage (NCBI taxonomy): Eukaryota > Metazoa > Arthropoda > Arachnida > Araneae > Araneidae > Argiope > Argiope trifasciata. Next base: position 2,446,936 of record JAPMOQ010030349.1, on the reverse strand, counting down.
ATCTAGTGAGAAATTACAAAACCCTGTTAGTATTTTTAATTTTTAATAGCATAGGCAAACTAAGTGGGAAAAAATCTAAAAAGCTTTTATAATACAATTTTTATCTTTTAAATTACAACGAAGCAGAATAGTAAGAAATTTCTGTTTTAAAAGTTTGTTTAAAATATAAAGTAAAGCATAGGTTGATTGTGATAGACATATCAGCACTAAATGATATAGATGCATGTTAGCATGATATTGTCAGTGATGTCTCTTGTGAAACTGTGACATCTGATTAATTGATACAATCATGATCATATTCCTTTTCACTTATATAATTCTGTAATATGGTGACAAATATTCCTTATTCTTAAAAATTTAGATTAATTAGACAGAAGGTTAGCTACAGATTTAGTTTGGTTTCAATATAGTTATACAGGGTGATGAAAAAAAATTGAACCAAATGGCATGGTAGATTTTTTATCATACAACAAGGATAAAAAATCGCATAGGAACAGAGGATCGCAAACGCCTATAGAGGGCGCTAGAGCCACTAGAGGGGGTTGCGATACAAACTCGACTTGAGCAAACGGAGACAGTCTTCATTTGAGCCGTGAATGCGTTGGACGTAACCTGGCTAGTTACGAGCACCACGAAATGGTTGATATGTGTTTAATTTACGGCATGGCCAACTGCAATGGACTAGAAACCTTGTGAATGTTCTGGATAGGATATCCTGGTAGAAAGGTGCTTAGCCGCTCATTCTTTGGCACTTAGATGCTGCACATTTCAGCACAGACGTAAGAACATATTTACAAGCTTCTTTTCCTGGTGGCTGGTCGATGGCGGCTATGCGATTGGTCTCGGTTGACCAATCGTATAGCCGCCGCGATCACCAGACCTGTCTCCCAGATTTTCTTATGGTGATTTTTAAAATGATTTCTGCATGATACACCTGTTGCAACTCCGGAAGATTTGGTTGAATGAATTGCTGTGACAGCAGGATGTGTTTGAGATAACCTGGTATCTTTAAGAAGGTGCATTATTCCATGCAACATGGATGCCAGGTGTGTTTCGATGCATCTGGCAAAAACTTTGAGCATCTCATGTAAGCTCAACATTTGACATGTCGCATGTGAGCGAGTAATTATAAATAAAATGATCTGCAATGGTTTCGCTTCTTCTCTTAGTATTATGTGTTATTTTAGACTCCCTGTTGCGGTTCCGGATCGTATTTGAGACTCTGTTTTTATCCAATTTTTGATCCTTGTTGTATGACTGATCTGACATTTTGTCCACGTTTTTGAATCACCCTGTATAGACTCCCCGATTGTTTTGATAATTAATAGGAAACAACGCGAGAGTTATTTTGGGACAGGCTTTGAATTAATTGGTCAAAGAAAATTTCAACGGAAAAAGCAGCAATAATAATGCTGTCTGTTTCTTCTTCTTTTTTGTCATAAGAAAGATGGCTTCTTAACCTTTATATATTTGCAAATGCAAAAACACCCCTTGATTCAGAGTTTATAAATAAATAAGAAAATTACATATTAGAAAGAAAAGGAATTCAAATGAATTATTTAACAAATTTAAAGAAAATGCTCCTAATAAATTTGACTTTTCTTTATTTTTTAAGTGCATGTTGCATTATCTGTTAAAGGCCTTGCGATAGTTTTTACAACAGACAATTTTAAAAAAATGGTTAGTGTCTTAATTATAATTTTAGGCGTTTTAAACTTAAATATAAGTCGAAATAGATTTACTGATCGCTTGTAAGAAACCGTGACGCATTCCAAATTTCAATTTAGAGTATGATGCGGTTGCTGTTTCATCCCTCCGTGGCAAGCACACATCATTCAAGAAGTAATGGGGATCCCGATGGTACTTGTCATCGTCCCTGCGTTGGTCGATAAAATGACCCAACAACAACTAGGACGTGTCGAATCACAAATCAAACAATCGTCGTGCATCCAAAGTGCTTCTCTTCCCTTCTCTTCGCTGTAAAATTTTTCGAGGAAAGTTCTCGTTCGATGAAATTTTGTTCTGACTCCCACATTCTAATGACTGAGATGTTTGAAAACGACAAAGAGAACATTTCAGAACCGATAAAGTGATTAACATAAGCCACAGATTTAAAGTGAGCTGCTATATTATATTAGCAGATACAGCTCCGGTCGTTTTTGCTTTGATTCATTACTGCAGTTTATTTTTATATGTGAAATGGTTTTAAAGTTAGTTTCTTATTTTAATTTTATAAGAATCTAAACTGTTTTTCTTTGATTAAAATAAGAAAATAGTAGTACGTTTCTTCTGATAGTTCATGTCTCTAAGCTCTTATTTTGTTTAAATGTCTAGGCTACTCCTATGTTAAAAATTGTTGCCTTATACCCATCAGAATATAGATGATTTTTATGAACATCTACTGGAATTTTTTTTTCCTTTTGTGGAAAAATAATTCATTTTTGTAACAGCTAACTGTCTTTGAACAAAACTCTTTCCAATCAATTCTTTAAACTGTTGCATTAGAATATACATAAACATAAATCTTCCATGCTGAAAACAAATTAAAGATGGATTAAATTATTAGAAATATTCCGTATATAAAATTATTCGATTAAGTTATCGCAAATATTCTCTATGTAAAATTATTCTGATAAGTTAATGCAAATATTCTGTTCTGTAAATTATCAACTCTTTATAAATTAAGAGATAGTGACATTTCAAAAGAAAAAGTAATTTCAATAAGTTTTAAACATAAATAACAGCAACTGTAAATCAAAAGTAAAATGCAAACATGAACAAATTTATAAAAATACAGAGAAAATTATTAAGTACCGAAATGGGTGTGTTGAAAGAACTTAAAAAAATAGAATTTTAAGAGGGATGAGCAAAATTATCTGAAGAATTCGATTATTCTTATAAAATCCTAGTAAATTTAGTAATGTTCACCTTTCCTAATAATGCTTGCATGGTCAGGAATATGCATAATATCAATTGTGCATACTCTTTACGATGATATCTTGGAAATTTTCAATTCTACTGCTCCTGTTTAGATTCCACAAGATTTTTTTTTAAATAGTATTGAATTGCGTTTAGACACACGTGAGACAAGTGCATCCCATACATGTTCGACGAAATCAGGGAACGATAATTACAAAGGTTATAAAATGCGATATCTCTTTTCAGTTTCAACCGATGCCAGATGACGGTAGCAAATATTATCATCCACGAAGATTAAACGTTAATACCATGAAAATATTGTGCGTGAGGTACTGTAATATACTGGCAATGTTTATTGATCCATAATGCCGTCCATTTAACATTATGTGATGACGTTAGCAAGTTACTTTTTGATCAACTTCCAAGTTATACGTGGAAGAACTAACATTTCCTGATTCTCAAAAAATATACCGGAATCTTGAACTTGACTATAAAAAAAATCTACTTTGATATATGATGAGGACATTTCTCCTCTGCTGATCGTTTTATTATCATGTTAGTGGCATCTTTCATATATCTACCTTTTATTGAAAATAATCAAGGGAATATGTCAAAATTTCTCACGGACAAACAAGCAAATAATAAAAAAAACGTGTTTTAATCTTCTGGTTTCTGGTGTGATGTTCAAATGCTTATGGTTGCTTACATTCCTTAAGTCAGTCTGAGAGTAACTTTTAGACAGTTTTTTAGAGGGGGGGGGGAAGAGGGTAACCATAATTTCTACGTAACGATTCTCAATTGCAGAAATTTAAATTAGTCAATCAGAACTATGAAATCTAGTAATTGTTTCATTAAACCTTTCCCATAACCGTGCAATAACGTTTTTGTCAATTCTGAATGAAGCAATATTGGTTATTCTATGGATTCTTCTAATTTACTCTAGATATTTCCACACGTTAATTAATTCTAATGCATTCTTTGAAGCATAACATTTGGCATATCAGATGAAAGAAATGAAAAAATCTGGGAGAACCATCAATATTGAATAAATGGCATGTAAAATATCTTTTTAAAAACATTGACTAGTTTATCTCATTATCATCTCTTGGAATTTTTTAGCTTATTACGTGATTTAAAATATTTCATTATCAATCACCTAATAGGAAAATCTATTTTCTACGCTTAGCAACTATGCCCTCAAAATTTAATTTTCTGAACTAAAATTGCGTTTGTGCATTTTGTGTTTGTTCCTTTATACACTGATAGAAAAAAAAAATCCCAACACCAAGAAAGAATTATTGTACAGTAATGAAATTTTAGGAATACATTTGTCTAGGTAACATATTTAATTGATTAAATTTTCAAGATCACAGGTATAGCCATTGGCGAGAAGAGCCATTTCAAATGTAAAATGTTGCTACATTAGTAACCGGTGTAACCGCCAGAATTTTGAATGCAAGCAGGCAAACGTGCATGCATTGTGTCGTACAGGTGTCGGATATCAGTTTGTGGGATAGAGTTCCATGCCTGTTGCACTTGGGCGGTCAATGCAGGGATGGTTAATGCTGGTTGTGGATGACGCTGGAGTTGTCGTCCAATGATGCCCCATACGTGCTCGACTGGAGAAAGATCTGGTGATCTAGCAGGTCAAGGCAACATGTCGACACTCTGTAGAGCATGTTGGGTTACAACAGCGGTATGAGAGCAAGCGTTATCCTGTTGGAAAACACCCCCTTGAATGCTCTTCATGAATGGTTGTACACAACAAGCACAACAGGTTGTATCACTAGACTGACGTACAAATTGGCAGTCAGGGTGCGTGGGATAACCACGAGAGTGCTTCTGCTGTCATACGAAATTGCTCCCCAAACCATAACTCCAGGTGTAGGCCCTGTGTCTCTAGGCCGCAGACAGGTCACTAGCAGGCGTTCACCTGGTCTCCTTCTAACCAACAAACGGCTATCACTGCGACCAAGGCAGAACCTGCTTTCATCAGAAAACACAACAGATCTCCACTCCGTCCTCCAATGAGCTCTAGCTTGACACCACTCACGTCGCAAACGTCAGTGGTTTGGAGTCAGTGGAATGCACTGAACAGGGCGTCTGGCTCGGAGCTGTCCTTGAAGTAACCGATTTGTAACAGTTCGTTGTGTCACTGTGGTGCCAACTGCAGCTCGAATTTCAGCTACAGACGCAGTACGATTAGCCATAGCCATACGCCAAATACGATGGTCTTCCCTCTCAGTAGTACCACGTGGCCGCTCGGAACCTGGTCTTCTTGAGGCAGTACCTTCCCTTGACCACTGCCGCCAATACTCATGCACAGTGGATACATTCCTGCCAAGTCTTTTAGCCATATCGCGGAAAGAAAATCCACCTTCTCGTAGCCTTACAACACGACCTCGTTCAAACTCAGTGAGCTGTTGATAATGGCTTCTTCGTCTTCTCAGAGGCATCCTTGACTAACATTAACCCACTACGTCAAATCTCAACTGTAAATTACGATCATGAACCTTACAGCGCTTATTTAAAGTAAACCTCATTTGCATGTTCATAGTGTCGCTACTAGCGCCACACTTACGCGCGTAGCTCGAAATTTGAATCGACGTCATCTTTCAGATGTATAAACACGCCTACCAAATTTCGTTTATCTAGTACAGCTCCTTCCTAGTGTTGGGATTTTTTTTCCATCAGTGTATATGGACATTAGAGTATCATATAAACTATCTACTTAAAAGGCATTATTACTGATTTTCTTAGATTTTTTTTTATTGTTCAACATTAACTTTAAATATTGATACATTTGTTTCAGCTGTCAGCTTTCCAAGATTTTTCCAAATTACATTGCTGGCATCAAAGTAACACGACTTTGAGCAAATGTTCTTCAAAGCACTTTAGAACATCGGTAGCGCCCATGGGGGAGGAGCAACCGCCTTTTTCTCACCTTGCCAAACGATAATAGCCCATGTTTCTTTATTGTACTACTCCTACTTTAATTTCGAGTATCCATCCCAAGTTGCAACACCCATGTAACAATCCACACCACGGAGAGATGGTGGACGAGCTAGGTATTAACCACACCCGGACGGACAGACAGCTGTTCAGAATTTGAGTAATAGATGGCAAGAGGGTGCTCCTAATCTACAAGGTGCACCATCCCGTCCGCAAAGGTGTAAAGACTCTTGTCAAGCAGCCTGCCAACCTGTTTAGTGTTGCTGAAGTTCAAAAAAGATCATTTGTTGTGTTCCATGGCATTAGATCATCCGGATCGCAGGCAATGTATTCTCCCCCCCTCTTCCTATCTTCTCCTTTTAAATTTAAGAATGGTATTTATAAAATCATGTTGAGAATGATTCGTAAATTATCGTTTATGAATTTAAGTTTTATGTTCTATTTAAAATTGTTGTAGTTATCACAAACAATAAAGTACCTTTTTTCGTTTTTCTTTTATAAATTGTTTGCATTTATTCGTCGCTTCATCCTAAATTTAATTCATTCATAACTATTGCATTGATAAATGCAATATATAATACAAAAGTCCTGTTCTACAATTTTTTTTTCGCGATCACATTCGAAAAATATATATATGATACAGATATCATGATTTCGGAATCATTCAGAAACTATTGTGAATTGAAAACTATTCAAATTTATTCAGAAGAGATAAAATTGTGAATTGAAAACTATTCAAATTTATTCAGGAGAAATAAAATTGTGAATTAAAAAAAACAAAGTTATTCAAAAAAAAAAAAAAACACCCTGAATTAATGGATAACAAATTTCTTTTTGCTAATTTAAACTATAATAAAGAGAAATTTAAAGAATTTTCACTTTTCTTTAAACTCTATGTGGAATTTTTTGAAAAACTTCAGATTTATTTTGCTTGTAAAAACATTAGTAAAACTTTCCATGAGCTTAATTCGATTGCAAATACCATGTTTATTATTATCAAACAACCTCAGAACGTTCAACGTTAACCTGCAGGTACATGAATTGTATTACATGTGAAATATATAATTCCCACTTAAGGTATAAGGATGTTTATTATCTTTATGATAACCATTTAATCTTTCTGTAAATAAAGGATAATAAAAAATTAAATGTTTCTGTACTATAAGGAATATATATCACTACATTTGGAAATCTTCAAGACACTTTTTAAAAACTATATTTTCATAATAGCATCCAATTTATAATAATTATTTAGCATAAAACTATCGTGCATTTGTAACATTACCAATTTTGACTTAATAAAAATGCATTATAATAATTTATTAAAATCTCGATTAAAAATCTTTTCATTTACTCATCATTTCATTCCAATTCTATGAAAAATTGTATTAATGACCGTTTTCGGCATATTAATGCATATATATATGTATATATATATTCTTGTTAAGAATTTAACGTTTAATTTCAACTTATATTCCCATTCTATAAATATATTCTGTACCTTATATTCTGAAAAAGGTCATAGAACCATTTGTAAGCGTATAATTGAAAAAAAAAAAAGTGTGTCCATTTTGTTCCCAAATATTAAAATTTTAAAATTTTTCATTTTAATTTTTTCAATTCAATTTCTTTCACTTCTTTTTTTAATGTTATGTAACATTTGACAACCCAAAAAATATTTCGAAATTAGTTTTAATCAAATTGGTTTTGAAACATTTCCGACCTGACGAAGTTACAAATTTAATCTCAAACTTCGCTGGATATTATGTGGTAGAGAAAAAGACACGGATAGCGTAAGACAACAAGCAATTAAATATTATATGTTATCCATAGCATGCATCCATTAAAACATGTAAGTAATCAACAAGTGAATTGATTCATGCTCTTAAAATTTTATTTGGATCAACAAGGATAAATATGATTCTTATACTTCTCCTTCAAATAATAACCATTAGTAATTTTCCCTCGGATAAAACGCCTATATTGTAAAAAGAATTTTAAATTTAAACTATCTTCTATCGTTACCATGTGTAATGATGCGCGCTTATCAATAACAATAATAAACTGAAATTCGAAATCTCCAAAGGAATGAAAAATAACTTATTTCAAACTGTGGGCTCATAAAGGACTACATCTTATATGTCTCAGTCTCTAAGAAGAAAACCTGATTAACATTTGGAATTAATTAAAGCAATATCTAATTGAATAATTTAACATTCCTCAGCTTGACACAATTCGCTGGTTTTAGAATGGGGAATAAACCCATGAGCTTTAGACTTATTGCTACTTAGAATATTCTCCCAGGCAATGAAACAACAAAGCTGGTAGACTTAAATTTGCTGACCATAGAATGTGGAAGAAATGTCGGTATAAGGAAAACCAACGGTTTGAAAAATCTTCATCATTGGCCTCAGTTAATTTAAGCATCTTCAAAGCAATTTATCTTACACGATAAATTGCTGAAAACTAATTAATTTTAATTAGTATCATGAAATAATAAGCCTTTATGAAAACTTTAACGATGATTCTCACTTCAAGATACATTATTCATCAAAATTAAAATAATAGTTAAATATTCGGAAGTATTCACAGTTAATTAATTAAATTTGTAGCAAATTTAATTGGCTTTAACATTTATTTGGTTAAAAATAATGCAACCAGGGAATTCACAGCAATTTTTTCAACTCTTATTAGAATACGTATATATTGGAGTAACGGTTGAAAGAAGATACATGGTGTTAATGGATAATGGCCTAAAGTTATGCATAGCGCATTCATTTGTGTTGAGTAGTATTTTTAAAGGGTGTCCCAAAATTAAAGGAAGAATTGAATTTGCCACCATTTATTCAGTAAACTGTTGGCAACCCTATTAAAAAACCCTTTTGACAGTTGATAGTTTAGAATTAGCAAACATGAAACGCTACGCATTAGAACAACGCGTTAGTGCAAGATTTGAATTAAATAAATAATTTTAAAAAATATATATAATTTCTTTTTAACTGTTATATTTTTTATTGAATTGCAAAGAACACAGAATAAGGTTAAGTACGGAATAAACACAAAGGAAATGGCCCTCACGGCTTAGCTGGCATTTACGCCTTCTTTAGTCGAAATTTTCCATCACCATTTCCCATAACTGTGGCTGAATTTTATTGATGAAGCGTTGAATTTCCGTTTTATGACAAATCAGTTCAAATCACATAATCTAGGGGTTTTAAATCTCAAATTTTCGAACTGTGGCTGCCAGATCTACATTATTTTTGAAATATTGTTTAATGAAAACAAGTTGTTCCTTCGTGCAACGATCCATTTTTACTCTTTAAACTATCAACTGTCGCATGTTTTTTTTTTTAATAAGCTTGCCAGCATTTTATTGCATGAATGGTCGCAAATTCAAATCTTAATTTCGTAATATATTAATTTCATTATTAATTTCGAAAAAATACTTTATTTAGGAATGTGCGCATTGTACTGCTGGAAGGCACATTTTTGTTAGATGATGAGGGACGATAAGGAAAGCAGGGAGATGAGTTTATCATTCCAAGTGAGAGAAAACAAAGGTCTGAAGATTTGGAATTGCAGTTTGTTTGTTTGTTTAGTTATATTAACGTCCCGTTTAAAGCAACACGAGGGCTATTTGGAATTGCAGAGAGCAGTTGAAAGGATATCTTTCAAATTAACGTGCATATTTTTCTTGCATTAGATATTTCATTCTTAAAGCGTAAAAAATAAAATATAAGAGTACTAGACTATGTAAGTGTTCTGGTTTTTGTGTGACTTTTTTTTTCTGCTGAAGAACTGGCTATTATAAAAATTAAAAAACTCACACCAGAGCAATTTGGCAAGGCCAGTATTAAAAATTTATTTTATCCTGTATATAAAATAATATATCCAAAAGTATTTATTATCCTGTAAAAATCATTATAAATTGTAATTTTTTATAATTTTGTCATATAAAACGAAAATGCTTTTTTAGCCTTAATTAACGTAGTTGTAATATAATATAATGCATAGTATACTAAAAATTTATAGCATAAAATAAAATGTCATTCGTCATAAAACCGAAGCATGTTTTTAGTAAAACATATTCCGAACTTTGGTCACAGGTTTCTTATTTAACTTCCATTATAACATGACACGATATAGGATTTATTATATTTTTTTTTTAAAATTCAGATTTTAGAATTTCAAATAAAAGGATTCATTTGATGAGAAAAATGGTACTGGTATCTTTGCTCTTTATGAATTGTCATAGATGAAGTAAGGAAATGTATAACACAGCGAGTGGTTCATGTTTTACTGCCAATCAGAAGATAGTAGGTTTTAATCTTAATAAATGACATATATGAAATTCTTGAATGCAGAATTTGAAGGTGAGTAGCTGTGGTATGCTGTAATGAATTATTTATTGGTTAAAATATCCATCTCGATTATTTGACTTCAATTTAGAATTATGAAGTCTTCATAGCTGATCATTGAGGCAATAGCTAATCCACTCTTGCAAATTCGCATCAGTATGTCATTGCTTAATCACGAAAATGACATTTTTATCAATAAAATATATTACAAAAAAAAAACTGTTTATTTATTTCTGAAACTTTTCTCTTTCTAACGGCCTATTGTACGCTATTGACTTAAGGCTATGCCACTGTATGCTATTTGTTTTTAGCCATACCATTATAAGGTGTTTGCTTATAAATATGTTAAATGTATGCTATATTTGCTTATTAGGTATGCTATATTTGTATTAAATGTATGCTATATTTCCTTACTGTAAAATATTAATTTCATTATCTGACTTCAATTTAGAAATATAAAGTCTGCTTTGACTTAGCATATTTGTGAAGCTATAGCTAAGCTGCTCTTGCAAATTTGTGTCAGCATATCATTAATAGATGGTGTCACGAAAATGAAATTTTTAGCACTAAAATATATTACAAAATTAGTCGTCTTTGGCGACCGGCTGGTTCACCAATCTTACTGCTGTTTAAAATTATTAGTTAAATACTTTTGTGTCGTCACCGTCAATTGAATATTTTATGTAACTTTAAAAGCTACTTCATCAAAATATTTTATGTCTTTTAATAGCTAGTTTATCAAAATAGTTTTAAGGAGCCAATTCTGATAGTGATATAATTCATGCATTTAATTATAAAGGCTTTAAGCCCAAAATGTACCATATGTTTCTCTAATTATCTGTCAGCTTTCACAAAATTTTAACCTGAAATTAAATTGAAAATGATTAAACTGGAAATTGATATGAAAACATTTTTTTTACCGAAATTAAGCATTTTAAAAATATATACAAGTAAAAAAGAATCATTATGTGTACTACTGAATAATTACAATAATTTATGTAATATTTCAAGAACTATTCAACAAAAATTACTTAAGATTCATCATAAAATTCAGGTTTTCGTTTTACTTTCAAAAAGATTTAAATGATGCAAATAATAATATTTTATTTTATTTTGGTCTATAAACATAAAAAGTTTAAATTTTATACATCTTTTAGTTAATAAGGAATCATATTCTTAAAAAGTTCTTGACACTTCAACTTTCAAATAAATAAATGAAAGTTTCTATCTTCTGTTTTCAAATTTGATAGACTTTTGAAGTTTTGAATAGAAATATTTGCAACATTCAACATTTTCATTCTTAGGCCAGTCAGTCTTGAGAAATCCTGGACATTGATTGGGTTATCATCTTTGGAATGGTCGATGAAGTGGTTTAAAAATACCCGTTTTTATTATATAGTTATCTTGAAATATTCATAAATCACTCAGTTTTCGAGGCCGATTTAATTGAAGTTTATTTCTTTCTATTTAAATCTACACATTCTTCATTTTTTAAAGTATTTATTGACTCATGTTACATACTATGTAGTTATTTACTTTATTTAGACCCTTTTATAAATGCATTTCTATTATTAAAATTTTACAAATTAGCCACACACACACACACACACACACACACACACACACACACACACACACACACACACACACACACACACACACACACACACACACACAGCTTTATTATAAGTATAAAAGACAATACCTGTTCATTTACTCCAGGAATTTGTAACTTTGAAAGTGCTCGTTGCTATCCACTGTATATTATCTGATTTTTATCTATGCCATAATACAGAATTTGTTTATTAATGTTAATTTGATATTACATTTGTTTTTTAGGTTATGCCCTGTACACTGTTACTTTCTAGCTAAGTCATTGCGTGCTCTCCGAATACTTGCGGATATGCAACTTTTTGTTATTTTATTTTTAGCTGTACATTATAGAGTATTTGCTTTAAATATGCACAGTATACAGGTTATGCACAGTACATTGGTTACTTTCAAGATATGTTTCAGCATACATTGTTATATAGGAGTCTGTTTAGACTGTCTTATATTTTTATACGGTATTCGGTTAGAAACATTTTGTTAGATATCCATGACTATAATTTTTAGCCGTAGGTTTTACAAATAGAGCAGTACAGAGTAATAATAATAGTGAAAGTATAAATTGTAATATCGAAAACTTTGTAGTGGATTGGATAGTTAACCAGGCCCACCCAACCACTTGTGGGTCAATCTTGTGCTGAAGATTCGTGGACACGAAGATTGCTTATCATTAGCAGGGATCAAGAATCCGAGTTGACACGAGAACGAAACGACCGCATTAGGCGGCGATAAACTTTCCATTATGGAAAAGGTGTTCTTCAATTTTCCTGAAGGTGCCATGAGCGCGGGTGCAGGTGTCTGACGCAGGTCATTGGGCCGAACTTGGAATTTGCTTTATGGCCTCATAACTGACTCCGCGAACACTCATAAATCCATCCAACACTGACAACTCACGTGACCAGATTCATACCTGCAAATACCCCTCCCCCATCTTTCCCTTCGTTTTATCTCCTCCAATCATTTATATGCCATGTTAAAATGCTTCCATTCAGCTTTGCTTTTTGATTCACCTCGATTTCAATGGAAGCGATTTTTCAGTTTGAAGGAGGTTGAATGCAAATCGGTGGCAAGTGGAAAAAGTTGGTGTCTCGTCTTGTCTTGGTGTCTACCTTCCGTTTATTTATTGGTTGTAGTAACTTTAACTGTCGTCTTTTGAAATTTAAAATACCACCATAGGATAAAGATGGTGTTGGTAGAAAAGGAGTGGGACCTTTCATGGATTTGATTTTCTGAAGCCCCACCCGATTTGAATTGGAAATATACCTCAGTGCGATTTCGTCAGTCTGAGCCATGAAGACACGGCAATTTGAATCTGTTCTGGATGGAAAGAGAAAAGCAATCTTATGTGAAATTACTGTAAAGCACCGTATAAATGTCTTTCTGGAGATTGACGTAAAATGTTTCCTAATTTGAAATTTCGTTAAATAATTATGTTCAAAAAATGTGATACCTATGTAAATTTATTTAAAAAATAATAATTTTAAATATTTTAAGATATTAATAACACTTTAAAATCTAATATACAAAAATGAATTTTTGTTCGTATTTAAAGCGCTGCCTTACCGTTCATCCGATTGCGGTAGAAACTTAGCCCAGTAACTCCATGTTTTTCACATGGATTGTTGTAAGTTGGATGCTCGCGAGTTTTGAAGGCAAGAAATTTATTTGTTTTTGCTGAAGACAGAAAAACAAAAATATATTGTCTAACCTAAAATATACTTGAATAATAAAGTAATAAAAGTAGAATAAGTACATGGAGAGTAAAAATGGTGGACCCTATTTTTAAAAAGTCGCATTTTCGGAACTACTGCACATGTTACTAAAACTGATACATGAATTTAAAGAGAAATATACCGGGTATTTTTTAATTACAAATGCTCGATGTGCGACCCTCTTGTTACACGGCATACGTCCATTGTGTAATCTAGATCTTTCCAAACATTTTGTAGTATTTTGTTTTGTTTGTTATCTTTGACATGAGCCCACAAAGAGAAATCATTAAGACAAGACTTTGTTTATGCACCACCAATGCCGAAAACAGTGCCAGAACTTAAAGAACGCATTAGTGCAGCATTCTGAACTATTGACAGAATGATGCTACAAAATTTTTGGACATATGCCGTGCAACAAACAGGTCACACATCGGACATTTGTAACTGAAAAAGTATATTTCTTTTTAATTCATGTATTATTTATTGTAATATGTAGGGTAGTTTCGAAAGTATGATTTTTTTAAAATCGGGTCTTTCATATGTTCTCACTGTATTATTTACACTTCTCCTTTGCGTATCATTCAATTTCATTGATGCTTTCAATACTGACAGGAAAATAAATATCATTTCTTTCTATTAATCCTAATTAAAAAAGATAGCTATTTCAAATTTCAAACGATATTTCTAAAATTATTTCTTCTACAGCAACGGGTACCAGCTAATTAGAAATAAAAAGACAAATGAACAAAAGTTTCATAATTTTTTGATTATTACTGTTTTAATACAACTAATTCAAATACCCATTTAAAAGAAAAAATATTTGTAAAGATAGTATTAGTATTTTTTTATACTCACTATCAATATACATTATACATTGTTTTAAATATATAATTTAAGTACACGAAGGCAGGAACTTAGATTAAAAAATATTTTGTCAACCTATGTTTAGAAAGTAGATTTGAAGCAAATGGAACAGTAAAATGTTAAGGAAAATTAACCAAAATCTAATCAAAAAATATTAGAATATATATTTGTCCGAGTTCATCAAAATTAATTATGACAGCACTATGAAATAAATCTGAATGTTTGTAAGCAATCTATTTTTACGAGAACGTTCCAAATCTTAAATTATTAAACATCTTAGAAATGCCATGATGAATCATCAAATCTTATGAAAATTGCGAAAGCGAGTCCTGTAGAACTAACTCTAATCCTCATCTCAAAAATGAACGAGAAAAACCAGGGTAGAGGAGGGAAGGGATGTGAGGGTAGCGAAGGAGCAATCACCTTGACATCATTTCGGCTTTAATAACTGCTAATTGATCTCAAGTTGATGATAAATACACGAGATAGCAATCTAATCACATGATGAAGGTGCGATAACAACTACTTTCCTTTGCCGCCCATTGCAGTTTTTTAAATTAAAAATATTTCCTCCCGCGAAACTAAAAAACATTTAAAAAAAATCATAATATGGCTTCTTAAAAGGTCCTTGAAATGTTTATGAAAAAACGTGCTTCAAAAATTGTGGATGCCAAGTGATTAAAAAAAAAATAGCCTAATCCCTTACATGTGAAGAAATGGAATCCTATTTATTAAATATATGTTTGATATAAGTTGAAATGAATGGTTTTCGGCAAATGTATGATTTTTTTTGTTAGTTTCGGGTGCTTCTCAGAATTGTTTAATTATATATATATCGTAAACATGCCTAAAATTAATTTACAGTAAGCCCCTAATTTAATCGGTAGTTTCATGTGAGCAATATTTCAAGATTTTTCATGAAATAAAATAAGAATCTAGTAATGCTAATATAAATCAGTGAAGTAGGCGCGGCGTGTGAAATTTATCACCAGATGAATTAAAACTTGCATTTCCCATGCTATTTAGGTTTATTTTCGTTCTGAATTATAACTTAATCTTAATTTAAATTTCGGTCGTCATCTGAGTGCGGTTGAATTATGATTGCTTTCAAAAATTCTTATACATTGCATTTTTTATCGAGTTGTGAATTTATGCTGATTCGTCGCATCAATTTAAATCGATAAGCGTAGTATATACATCCGGCAATAAATTTTCCCTACCCTTAAGTTGTAATTAAACTTATCTTTAATGATTCAAGATTCATGAAAAAAAATTGTCAAATCAAAAGTGCCATTTGTTGTAGAAGAGTTATTTGAAGGATTTATTTTAAATAAAAGCGTGAATTTAACTCGTGAAAATAGCTGTTGTTGTTAACTTTTCTAAAGTATTGATTGATTCTTTAAATAATGCTTTAATTATACAGCTAATTCAAAAAACTAAGAGATTCACCAACTTGGAAATTTTTTATCACATAAACGCGAAAATTATGTTCATAATATTATGAAAATTAATAATAAATATATTTTAGTTATAAACAATCAAATTAACTTAAAAATATAATAACATAAAGAAATCTACTTTGATAATTTGTAAATGAAAATGAAATTAAAGATTTAACAGCAATGCAATTTAAAATTCTAATTTATACATAATAAAAAGAGGCAATGCATTAATACTAATTTTAAAAAAAATCTTATTTTATTTGCATAAAAAGAAGCAAAATTAGAAATTCAGCTGAAAAAAAAATATTGTTGTTGTCAACTTTTCTAAATTGACCTTGGTTTTAAATAGTACCTTTATTATACAGCTGTTTCAAACAACATAAATTTTTTTATACACATAAATGCAAATATTATGTGACTAATATTATGAAAAATAATGAAAAATGTGTTTTAATTATAAACGAACAGCTTAACGGAAAATGATGAAATAAAATTTAAAATATTTGTTTCGACTCTTTTGAAACAGAAAATGTAATTGAAGACATATCTGCAATGAAAATAAAACTCTAATTTATATGTAATAAAAAGAAGCAGTGCATTAATAATAAAAAAATCTTATTTTATTCACAATAAAATTAAGCAAAAATTAAAATTTCTGTTGTAATAGAATAGAAATTCTTAATTTCTAATTTATTTGTAATAAATAGAAACAAAATTCAGTAAAAAAAAATTAAATTCTAAATTTTTGTTTTTAATTTTTGCAGGGTCCTTGCAGGGTTTTTACTCAAAAAGATAATTTTTTGAAGATGTGTTGTAAATATAATAAAACTTTATTTATAAGTAAACTTTATTGGGAAAGAAAATAATTTTTATTTATTAAATTTTTTTTAATGAATTGTGAAGCTATTTTTACAAAAATTATTTTATAGTAATCAGAAATATAAAATTTATTTTTTCATCTGCTGCTATTTTTCTAGTGGCGTGCCTGGGAAAAATTATCTTAAAGCTTATCTTATGGTTTCTAATTCCATCTCTTTAGACTTACACTACTGCACTTTTCCTATTTTTTGGAAATCTTTTTCTAAGTCTTTCATGCTACATGCGAGTAAAGGAACAGAATTTTTTTTTTTATAAAACATATTTTTTTAAATTGTCAATACTCTTTACATAAAGAAATTATTTTCTCATATAGAAATAACTTAAAATACATGTTTTTTTTAAAAATATTTCCAAATTAAATATTTACGATTCCAAATTCACTTAATTTTGGCTTCAAATCGAAGGGAAACTTTGTTTATCTCCACTTATATATGAATGGATATTGATTTCCCCTAGCAATAAAAAAAAAGCAAAAGGGATTTAGAGATTAAAATTTGCATTTTAAATTGAAATTGGTATTTTAAATTGATTTTCAAAAATTGAAAATTGTAATGCACATTTTTCCTACAAAACGATTTTAGATTAAAGAAAAGAATAAGTAATATAAAATTTAATAAAATATAGAAATAAGCATTTAAAGGAAGATTACATTAGTTATTTTCAGTCTATATCATATTCATAACCATAAAAATAATTAGTATAGCATTCCGTTTCAAATGTTTAAAAGAAATATGATGTCATTTAACTAAAGATCATCGTAAAGAAAGCTGAAAATCGGCATTAAATTTCTTTGCGCACATTTTTTTTTCGGGGAGAGGGGTAGAATTTTAATAATTTAGAAAAATTTAACATTCTACTGCGTGTGGCTTATTTACATTCACACTTGATTTCGGCCACCTTTAAATACAAAGAAAATTTAAATAATTTCAGATTCAAAAAATTTTGTCAACATTTTTGCATTAAGAGCTGAATTAGCGTTTACTACAGCATTATTTTCTTCTGTAAAAAATATTTCAGAAATCTGAAATAACATACAAAATATTTATGTTTGGACTAAGTAGTGCTTTTTCATGGAGTTCACAGATAACTAACTATATGATATTGCGACTGTGAACTTCATCATGATGTTCCATATGGAAATGGATGTTGCATCAACTATTGTTTTAATATTCATCATTTCAACATATTTATCATATATAAACGCTTAAGTCCATATTGAAATTGTGAATACTAAATTCCATAATATGCAATCCTGTCCACCCTTCTACTACAGAATATATCCTATTCTAAAAATATCGATTCGTTTTGAGTCACTCTTTATTCTTAAAGTCACAATAATAGTTAACTAAATACAGAATAATAATCTAAGGAATGGTCTCTCCGAATCTTTCTAGCATACACTATAATAAAGGTATTATCCACCTGAAACTTAGCGAAAAATTGTGGACTTTGGACAAAGCCATGTATGCCTAGAGACTGAGATTTTTATTTTCGGGGTTGCACACATAAACTTTGTATAATTCCTAGCGTAGTAAAGAAAGTAGATACATTTGTATTGATTAAAAAACATTCGCGAACTACAGTTACTACATACCAATTTCAAATTGAAATACCGAAATACAGATCAACAGATGATCGACCATTGAACAGATTGGTTCTAATTTTGATAGCAATCTACACTTTAGATGTTAAAATTGGGAACTTAAAATTTCCTTTATCTAAACTTCTAAACTGTTTTTAATTAAAGCGTTTATATTTGTGAAAGAAAACAGACATACCAATCATTTAATGATCTGATATGAGTCTGCATTTTACACACTAAATCGGTGAGCTAAATTTTATGTATCTAGCTCTCTACGCTTTGTAACTATTATGTTCACTTCACTCGAACAGACTTTTTAAGACTATATTTAGTTCAAAACTTATTAGAAATCAACAAGTATAGAATGAAGTCCATGTTCCAAATTTCAGCCATTTAACTAATTCTTAAGTTATTGTGTCCATAGGCATGATTTGAAAGATATATTTTTTGATTTCAGAGTGATCTGAAACGTAAAAATGCTTCAAAATCACGAGTTCGATTTTTTTTGACAATAACAATATTTTCACAATGTATAATACTTCGTATATGAGAAAATCAAATGGAAAATGTATGTTTGTTCTTTTAATAAATTGGAAATAGTACTTTCACCTTTGCATCAATTAGATCATTGACTAGATCTAATGAATTTGAAATGTTTTGCTTAAATGGTGCACACTAGAAAGTAAATTATTTGAAATTGTATTAATCAAACAACATTTTGGTCTTTTTTATTATAACTTTTGGAAATATATTTGAAAGAAAGTGATTTTCACATTGCTATAAATTGTCATCAATGCGAGAAAGGGATTTTTGGATTGTTTTAAAATTCAGAAAATTATCGTTACAATTACAGTGGTTTGACTATCGCGTGACTTTTTTTCATCTTTTTCACTAGAAAAGAATCCAATTAAGATCAACTGCTTCATAGAATCCGTAATTAACTTCCCCCTCTTCTAAAATTGTGATTGTAATATCCCGATTCAGAGTTTTAATTCACCTTTTATTGTTTGAATGCGCCTTTAAAAACCTTTTGAGTTTGTTTTGCTCTTTTGTGTTATAGTATTGTATTTTTAAAACAATATTCGTATTATTTCCACTTTTTCCTGATATCTATTTTCTTCATCATGTTTCATATTGTTCATCTTCTACAACTTCATCATAAAGTAGAGCAATTCTTTTTTAAAAACGATGAAGTCCTATTAGTAATCTACTGCTTTGCGAAACTAATATACTGAACGTGTATGTGAGCATGTTAATTGCCAGTAATAATCAGCAATGCAAATTTGTATCTTAGTTATCCATTGGTTCTGAAGTTTCATTTTTTCCAGTCCTTTTAAAGAATCAATTATTCCACAGTGCAAATCTGGTAAGAAAATATTTATTTTTAGCCAGCTTTCTCATTCAGGATGCCAGATGGCATTGGTGATGAACCGTAAATCCGAGTCGAACTCATTCAAAATAAACCCCCTCTCCCATCAGAGGTGGTATTTTTTGACACAGAACGACCCCTTGTTAGGAAAAGCAATGAGCATGAACCTTGCCATAGCATGAAACCGATTTCCTTCGCGGCTCACGCACTGTTTAAACCAGATGGGAAATATTCGTCACCGCGTTCTGGAAGTCTCACTTAGACAGAACCGACATATACGTGGGAAGAATTATTCGATTTAAGGACCATCCTGATTCTTCATTTGTCTCCAAATGCTCAGCATGCTCTAGTTTTGTATTCATATGTGCTGTAGGGTATATAAATAAGGCTGTAAAAGCCAAGGATGGACAAATGCCTATTCTTGGATTCATTCGGATTAAATGCTGGAATATATAAGATGATTTAAATGCATATCAGACCAGACGCAATACCTAAAAAACTATGTAAATACTTTGAAAACATTAAATAAATAATTCATTAACTTTTCATAACTCAGACAAATCAATACATTAATCCCAATTTGAACGCTGCCTTTGTGGTGGCCGGTTAAAAAATTACCATTGCGCTTCAAAGGTAATAGTTAAGACGGAAAATTTGATGGAATTATGGTAAGGTAGCATTATATTCATTCCAAAGCTCATGAGGTTTCATTTGGTGGAATTTTTAAAATATCAATATAATATTTTTTACAAATCAATTTAAACTGAAAACATGGGGTAAAATACCAGTTTAAATACTTGGAAATGCCTGCAATTTTTCGAGGATAGTCTTCAATAGACAGTAATTTGAATTTCCGAGATTTCTACTAATTTTCAACGTTCTACAATCATATTAATTAATTTGGATTAAGAAACGCTGGGGCATATTATTATTGATAAACTTGTAAGTAATTCTTTAATATGTAGGCATGTATTTTGAAATTTCCTGTATTCATGACAAGAATTATTCTGTAAGCCAAAGGTGCGTATACAGTGATACAAAATAAATTCATGGGAAAAATGTAAAGTTATTTGCAGTTTCTTATACTTCATTGATAAACAAGTAAATAATACTATTAAATAATGTTTAAAATAATAATTAATTACTTAATGTTTGCATGATAGCAATATTTAGGTAAACGCTATGATTAAAAATAATAATTGCACGTTCTTGTGAAAATAGGAAAAATCGATTTAAAAAAGAACGGATATAAACCTCATTACAAAAGTGGATGGACTCTATAATGGACTATAAATAAGGGAAACTAAGTTATCTAAATTTTACAACTATCTGACCCTACTTTTGAAAATGTTCAAAAACTGGTAATCATAAAATTAAATATTTAACTATTTAAAAAAAAAATTGTTGCCTTATTATAATAATAATTACATCATTTACTTCCAAAGTTAAAAAATTTTAAAACTGAGGTAAATAAAAATATATCTATGAAATATACGTAACCCCCAAAATGTTACAATTCCAATTTACATTTACTGAATAAAGTTATCATTTGAAAAATGTAACAGTTATTTCATAGTAATTATTATATTTGGAATAGCAGAAAAAATAAAATCTTTCTTTTCTGTTATCCGGTAATAATTTTAGGAAGAAACAAATAGCAGAAATGTTCTTCATCAAAATTAACTCTTCCGTTTGATAGATAAATTGTGTTACAAAGAGATCAGTTATGATCAATGAGGCAGTAAATGTAATAAATATCAATTATTCATCATATTTTATTACATAGAAAAACGTGACATATAAGTTTGAAAGAAAATAACAGTTTCAACTGACATTGCTTCCTATAATTTAAACCTTCTTTGGCTCTCCTAGCCTTATGAATTACACTAAATTTGCGCATGTCAAATATATGGCATTAATCTATGACATAACTAAATATACCTTAACGCATTCACCTTGATAAATAAGTTTGATGATTATTATGATGAATTTATCTGTATTAAGCGACCGTTAAAATTAGTTTAATCTTATAGTTAGTCAATGACCAATACGGAATATTTGAAATTATTGTCTCTAAGGCCCCAATTTCACATGAACATGATTTATATTTATAAAATTATTTTGGTAAGGTGTGAGTGTGTAGTAACAAAGACACATCTGGGTTTATTTCTGCAATTCGATTATGAGTGCTTAAATTCATATTCAAGTTACTAAATGAGCCTGAATGTGATAACCCGTATTAAATATACCGTTTTTTTTTATTATCACCACTGCCAATAAATTTTGCTGAGAAAGTAACTTGTGTATATGCGAATGTTAATTTAGATTGACTATGTACGAAAACTAGTATTATTAATCGCAGGTTAAGTCCTGATTGAGATTATAAAGTTTTTAAATGTGAATAATAGATTTAGAACATAGAACGGATAATAAGCATTTTTATGTGCTGCAAGGAAGTGATTCACTTTTGCGTTGAAATGAACAGTAAAATTAAATTACTATTTTGTACCACGATGAAAAATGAATGTTTTTGTATCCCTCTTAGTGACAATGTTGTGACATGAATTAGACAGCAATGCTGACTTATCATGATGACAAAATTACGAATTCCTAATAATTTTATACAACATTTATTATTTATTTATTACATATTATACTTTTTTAATAAAACGCTCTGAAATTTAGAGCATTAATAATTACATGTGTTTATTACAAAATGAAAAGTTGTAGTGAATAAAAAAAAGTGAAGCGAAGTTTGATTTGATATCACTAATTTAAATATAACCACAATAAATAAATAAAAAATATTAATCAATAAAAATTTATGAAATATTTTATATTATGAGTAATGTGACGACCTTTTGAATTAATTTAGTTCCCGCAAGCGAAAAAACCCAATAAGTTTGATGTAATCTCTATTATAAAATCATATACGAAAAGTAAACTAAAACGCTCAGAGGTGTAAAAAATTCTTCTCGAGGAATGAAATCCTTATGATTCAGAATTTTCAATTAAACAACTCACCCAAAGACAAATCAAAGGTAGGTAACATTAGTCAATGTTTTTTTAACGGCTCATAAAAAGATAATATTTTCATTCGCTTCAATCAATTTACACAGTAAAGCTTCAATCAACTTACTCATTAAAGCTACAATGAACTAAATAAGCTCGCGAAAGAATACAACAGAACTAATTCAGCAAACTGATTTGATATAAAAGATTACGTTGTCATTATATGTTACTGAAACAACTAGGAGAAACGCTGAACGAGAACACCCCCTGACAAACACAAATGATTTTTTTGTTGCAATCAAAATTTCTTTTTCGATAAACAAATGAAATTCTGAAAGGAAGTTCTGCAAGTCCCATGTAAGAAATTTTATTAGGTATCAAAAAAAGTAAAAAAAAGGACTAAAATAAGATTGCATGCCCTGTTGAGAACAGTAGGAGTAGGGTGCGTTCCCTACACCCTTCCGTGCAACCCTCAGGACAGGAGTCCATCTGTTATGGCATCAAAGAGACCGAAAAAGTCCTTCCTCCTCACACTTCAGGCTACGATGATCACTGAAAATACATTTCCAGTTTTCAGTTACTCACTATAACACGAAACTATCGAGTATGGGGAAATTTTCCCATGGGTATGGAAGTGGCAGTTTGACTGTGGTAATACATGAAAGAAATATGTTATATACACAGTTAAAAGTTATCTTAAAAGCTTTTTTTTGTGTCTCCCCACCAATTCATTTTTTCCAGTATCATAGAAGATGATTCAAAAGTTTGGAAGCCACTTAAAATTCAGCAATGTAAAATGAGGATGAAAAGATGCTTTTTGTATGAAAGGAATGTAAATGAAACTAGATTTCTTTCTTTCTTACTTTTTTTTGTCACAACTTTAGATCTTTTATGGACATAATTTACGCTTTAAATCGCAAGATGGCTCTGCTATAAATGGAACAATACAATGCCTAAGGAATTGCTTACAAATTCCTGAGCAAATGCTTGCAAATCTATATTCAGAAAAGTAATTGCTTACAAATGTTCAATGTGTTGTTTTTGTTGAAATGTTCTTGCATTCAACGTTGGGTTCAGCTGTTAGGCAAAACAACACATTGTTCAAAGTATTATACATCGTTCTGTTTGCATAGATATTCCCTCAGTGTCATAAGTGTGCCTAAGGTTGAATTCTTCTTGCAATTTTGCTGCTAAAAGATGTTACATAGAACATATTAAAGATATTAGTCTGATTATTCTTTAATACTAATTATTGCATCCAATAAAAAGACATCTATTAATTTAAATTGTAATCTATTCTTTCACCGAGAAAAAAAAGACTGTTTAATTTGTCCTCGAGTACAAGTGTTATATTCATATGTTATGTTTTATCTTATATGTTTTGTTATTTCTTTAGCACTGTGTTTACACACTTCTGTTAGTGCCGAAATCCTCCATTAAAAAGTTATTGATTTACTTTTGTAATTAATGGTAAAATTCTGTAAATTTATTATTTTTGATTATATTAATTAATTTAATTATATTTGATTTCGGAATTAGTAAACATATGCATTTAAGATTACACGCTAACATTTAGTTTTTAAACATATTATACTGCTAGACATTATATGGTAACTGGTCTGGCTTAAAAACCAGATTCCATTAGATAAAATAACTACGGACCAGTATTGCCTTTTTGAATTATTTATTGACATTAAACAAGACAACACAAAAACATTAATATAGATTATAGTAAATTTTGTTATTGTGGGTTTCAATTCATTCTTTAGCACTGTGCTTACATACGTCTGTTATTGCCGAAATACTGACGGCGTTTCCCCGGGTTTCCCCTCGTTTACACTCGTGATCACATGATCGATTGGGAGCGCGTATGCGCCAACAGTAACAATGAACTAATCAGACAAAAGCATTATTTTTTGGTGGAAACAATTTTGTGTCATTATAAGCACGTACTACCATGCATTTTGTGCAGAATATAAAGTATGATCAGAGACATACAACTTTCTAAAAGATTATTGTAAATATATATTATATGGATTAGGTCTTGATGAAATATTTTAAAAGGAACAGCACGCACAGTTGATGTTGAGACAGATATTGATTATTAATGTTTTAAAGTCAGAAATAATCAGAAGATGCTTATTTTATTTTATAATAAAAATGAATTGTTATTGATTATATTATGATGATGTCAGCATTTCGGTTGATATCATCAATACCAATCCAGTGAATAAAAGCGAAATGTTTTTTTATTTTTTATTTTTAATATAAGTAAATGTGGATTAAAAAAATTCACTGACTAATCCCACTGGATTGACTGATCTCAATAAATAATGCCACGGATGCCAATAACGTCATTTTATCTCAATGGCTGATTAATGTACTAACTGACTTTCTGAATTTGAATTATGTAATATTATCACGACCATAGTTAGTTCGAGTCTTTTAACAATAGAAATTGGAAGAAAACTATTTTGAAACTATTCAACAGTGACAAAATCACTTAACTGTAAAGTGGAATATTTTGTTGTTGCTGTAAGTGGTATTTATTGATATTTTTTTTCAGAAAATAAAAAGAAATAAATTTTTAAAAAAGGGCTACAATTTCTTATGGGGTATAGTTTAACAAAAGTGCGTTATTTCATAAATGACGACAAAATTTGTACAGTGTTATGTGGAAAATTTTACGTAAACTTTAACATAATGTGATGAAATCGAAGTGATGAGATATTTAGAAATACCGTATCAGTCCAAGCTTGAATTTCTGTAGCGATTTTTATTTACGAATCAACAACTCGCAAAAAATAAATGTAAAAGAATAATGATTTAACTTTAAAAATTTGGTTGAGAAAATTTTTAATATAAATTGATTGTAATTTCTTTAACATAATTGACAAAAACGAATCCATTAAATAAAAATAGAAAAAAGAAATAGTAATGAAAGTTCTGGTAAAAATTATTTTAAGTACTTATTCTTTTAGTCTTGTTTTTTATGATCCGTATTTAATAGTTTAGATTTTAATAGCTTTTTCCAACTACTTTAACTGTCCATTTTAAAGTTAAATTGTACAATCTGGCATTTCGTTTGTCCTTCTGTGTTATTCAGAATTCCAGAGTTAAGCTCAGAAATTTTTCATCAGTTTATAGAGTTCTTCATTGTAATGTACAAAAACTAAATGCAGCATATTTTTTAATATCACTTGAGGAACATACTTATTGCCCTTTTAATGAACGAAAGATGAATAAGAAACGACAAGGACATCGTCGTATGCTGTGCTCTTACTGTACTTATTCACCATGCACTATTTTTTTTTACCGTCCTTTTCTTTTCTTTTTTTCTTTTTTTCGATTTCATGCAACTAACAGACATAAAAAACGAGACAGTTCAACTTCGACAAAGTTCTGAAACAATGGATGATTGTCATGACAGAGAGTTAGTGAGTCCTCAAAATTGCTGCTTCCAAGGGTGAGAGAAACTCTCAACAAATTCGAAGGAAACAAGTAAAAGAAAAAAAGTAAAAAGGAAGGACAGACCTTTGATCTATGCTAATGAAAACCAAACGACTATTTTGTCTGCTACACTGGCGAATCCTCTCCAATTCACTTCAACTTAGATTTTCGACAGGTTCGTCGAATAACAATCGTGCTACTCGACTTCATTGTAATTCGTAGAAAAACATTCCAGTTGGCATCTTTCCTTGATTTACAATTTCGATTGTTTTTACCGTTTTAAAGAAGATAAAACAGAAAAAAAAAATTTCTTAGCTATAAAGGCGTTAATTTGTCATTTTTATAATTTAATGTTGCATTAGCTTTGACGCCACTGAATTAAAAATACTGAAATTCTTAGTGTTTAAATGAAGAAAGATTATTGTCATCAAGCAACATAACCAATTTTGTCTTTTCAAATATTATGACAGTAAATTTGAAACTAATACTTATTACTATAAAAAGGATTCACAATGAAAATGTATTGAAATCAATTGTCAGCATATATATATATATATATAAGTAAGTAAATAAAATAATGTGTTTCCTATTGTGTATCCTACTCCAGTCAGTAATTATATATATATATATATATAATTACTGACTGCCATCAAACTATTTCCAACCCAGAAACCATGATTCAAATTAAATCTGATTTTTTAAAAACATTTTACCCCAAGGTTTATTCAAGAAATGGAAGCCGAAAAACATTTTAATGCAATTTTGAACGAATTAACAATTTAAAAGTTTAAAATTGCTAATTTTTTCCCTTAAAATAAAAAAAAAATTATTTACCACATTACTGAATAATCTCTCCTAAACTTACATACTTTTACTACCACTTATTTGTAATGTAGTGAAACTTGGGCAAACAATCAGTGTATATTCAGCACCGCTGGTCGAAAGGTTCCAGTTATTAATAGCAATTTATCATTTCGCCTGTCTCATTTTGTTCCTGATGGCTGATATTTTATCCAATTTTTAATCATTGAGGTTTTGTATTGCTAGTAAGTATCCGTTATAAATGAGACGAAAAAAAGTCACATATTATAAATATACAAATACTTTTTCTTTTGATAAAATAAGCATCTTATATCTGAAGACAGCGTAGGTGCTGAAATAGTATTTTCAAAAAGATATAGATATTTTTTCTCTTCCTTCTCCTGACTTTTAAAATAGAGCGATTTATGTAACTAAGTAGTAAAAAGTAAAAACGAATTTAATTTAAAAATTCATTTGATCTGCCGAAAAATAAAGCAATCATATATATGCATATCAATCGACTCATAATAATTGATCTCCAATTTTCTTTTTCAATCAGTGTTAAAAATATTTTACATATTAAAATCCATTTCGGTATTTTCATTTAAAATGTTATCGTTGTTGAATTAAAATTACTAAAATTTTTTGACATTTTGTGTAGTTTTGTTTTAAATATTGCCCACAGTACACGCCTCTAATCTGTTTTATGTTTCAAATTTTAATATAATCCAAAAACTAAAAATTCAATAACCAGAAAAAATCTAGGGAAAAGAAAAATAATTAAAAAAGTTTTTTTTTAATAGAAAAAAACCCCATCTGTTTAAGTAAACTGTTTTCTTCTAAATTGTTGCTTCTAAAACTATTTTCTTAACCAGTTTGTTTTTGAAACTCGCAGTTTCAGAAGCAAAAACTCATTTTAAATTAAGAAGAAATGCTAGTTGTACGAGATTTAGTCCAAGAATTCATTATATTCAGAGTTCAATATAGCAAAGTCTCTTTTGATTAAAAAAACTAATAAGAAAGGAGGTTATAAAATGATTTGGAAATAATTTTAATAACTATTTCTAAATCAAGCAATTATCTAATCCTTATTATTATTTTCCATTTCCACTGAGATTACTCAAAATGCGAACATATGAATTAAATGTATTCAAAATAACTTTAAACGCCTTTTTCGTATTTCTAACATTTTCTTTGATAACTAACAAAAGGGGAAAGATTCACAATCAAAACAAATGCTCCTTGCACAAAGATCAGGTTTATAAACTGAACATTTACATTCCAAATTACTTAGAATTTAAAGAGACATTCGACTTCAAATATGAATAGGCTTTTTTTGCGTTGGCTGTTTCATGTTCAAACCATAATTTCTTACGAAAAAAATGATATAAATAATAGAAAAATTCGCGATACAGAACTTTTAAGTGAATTTCAAAGCAAAATATGCCAGTAAATTGCAAAAGAATTGCTATGTTTCTTGATAGAACTTATTAAGAAACATTTATATACGACTGAAGTCGGTGTTTGGCCCTAAAATACTCTTTCTAAGTTTTTGGATACGGGTAGTGGGAAGATAACGGTATTTCCCAACTCGTGGTCGAACACAGAGGTCAAGAAAAATAGCATAAGTACTTTTTCTTGTTGATTATTTTTTTATGGGATTTATACATTTGAAATAAACAATAGGAGGAGCCATGATTGTTTTTGGTCGTGA
The DNA here is from genome assembly GCA_026543055.1 of Argiope trifasciata. Lineage (NCBI taxonomy): Eukaryota > Metazoa > Arthropoda > Arachnida > Araneae > Araneidae > Argiope > Argiope trifasciata. The sequence goes on along the minus strand of JAPMOQ010030349.1, from coordinate 2,418,274 downwards.
AACTTGAAATTGTTGGACGATGGTATGATAGAGTTGCGTTCAATGTGTTCGGAATCAAAAATTTTGTGAAGAGTTTTAATTGTAGTAAATAATAACGAATTATTATTAATAATTTTTTTCTGATATTCTTTGTTTATAATAACGATATAAAAATAATTTGAAAAGATAGCATAATCCATTTCTCTCTTGTATTAAGCAAAAACTATATTTTGCGCAAAATTATTTTTAAATTTTATTAAAAGTGTAACAAAAAATAAGATGAGGAATGACACTTTCAAAGTGTAATTTCAAAATGAGCGCATAGTATCTATTTAGCTCTTTATTTTTTTTTAAAAAAAACACTTGCTAGTTTAGGCTTTAATATCTGAAAAAAGTTTTATTAGTAAAAAACATGTAAAAATATAATAAATAGCAATTAAAAAATTGTGATATTATTATTGCTATGAACTTATCTTCAAAATGCCACAAAGCGATCTATATTTATACTGAAGAATCTTTATATATAAGAAAAACAGTTTAATATTCAGAGTCGAAGAATTTCATTGGCTGCCAATACCTGAATATTTACCTAAGTAAAAAGCAAGTCATGTTTATTGAATTTCAATTCATGTATTTCATTGTATTTCAATTCATATTAACGTCTAAAACACGGCTTTTTTGCCTTATGATTCACTGTCCACATGTATGAGAGCTCTTTGAGTGGATTATTGAAGTACATGCATCTCTAACCACTATTGGGTGAGTATTGCCAAGAATGCTGAATTCGCAATGAATGCAAGAGAACACATCAGGAAGAAAAAGAAGAAAAAAAAAAAGAAAGAAAAAAGAACACTATTTGGAATCTCGGAGTGGGGAGGAGGTTCTCCAGAGTCTTTGTGCGACCCAAGTTCAATCGATGCGGTAGGGAAGACACCGATTAATTCAGAAGCTACGAGTATTTTGGGATGAAATCCTCGAGTGTTAGGCTCTAACCACTTGTGAAAATGGAATGCAAAGGCGAGGTTTTGGAATATAGAAGTACCTCGAAGAGGGGTGGACCAGGGTGGATGACGTGGCAATGAGCGTGTCTGGAAGTCTTGAGAGTTAAGTCCTATTACAACTTGGCATACAGCATTCAATGACATTATTTAAACAGCTCGACGAGGCTTTGCATTGCCATAAAGGTAGATGGAATCTGGCATTAAAATCTAAGAGGAGTTTGCCTTAGGGTTTAATGAGAATAATTGAGGGGAGCTATTGGATTATGTGTGTAAAAAAAAAAAATGCTATTTTTTAAGTATGTAATTGAATGTATTGACGGCAAAGTAAAGTTTGTTTGTATTGGGAAAATGATAAAATATTCTTCAGTTCCTGCAATGTCCCGATAAAAAAGAGTTCGGGAAAATCTGTTATCTACATATATTCCATGTTGGAGAAAAAAATTATCCCAAAATTCATTACATATTCGAGGTAATCTATATTTTAAAAACCTTACGTGGTTTTTTTTTCAATCGATTCTGTCGCCATGTAAGAAAAAAGAGAAGGGGGAAAAAAATGGCAAGCGTCTAAATGAATTTGAACTACAGCTATAGATGTCCGAAAAATTAATTCCTTATAGTTAATTATCCTTTTCTTCATTATATTTTCACAATTGATGAATAATCTATAATAAGTATTATAATTTAAACAGAACTGGTACTCTGATTCAGAAAATAAATACTTAATAAAATAACCATATGTTAACCAAATATTTTAAAAAAAATAAGACTGGATATGCGCTTATCATAAACTTATCTTGTTAAACTCAAAAACACTAATTTTTAAATATTACTTTTTGTCGTATTTTTCTTCGAAAATAAAAAAATAAACAGTATATAATTGACAAGAAAATCTTAGTCACAATTATTCGTTCGGAAAAGCGTATGTAAAATTGAACATTCAAGGCATCTTGAAATAGGAAAATATTTTTCATACATTTTGCAAAATAACTTTCATTACAAATTTCGATGTTATTCTGATTTAAAATATTAAATTTGCCAGTTTCACCTGACTCGAAAAGATGAAAATAATTTTCCTTTCCAATCATTCTGTATTCTGTGATTCTATTTTCTAAAATTTATAATTTTATAGTTTTTTTTATTTTTATTTTTATTTTCAAGGATATGCTCCAGTTTTTACATTTTACGAAGATTTTTGTAGTCAGTCCATGGCTAGAGCAGATAGATGAGATGAATAAATAGGCAGAAAGGACGAAGGAGAGAGAGCGAAAAAGAAATTCGATATATAATTTTAGAAAGAATTTATAGAACTCATCATTTTGATTCCGTGAGAAAATAAATAACTCACCCAATTGGAAAGTTAAAATAACAAGGAAGACAAAATTCGAATGATTAGGATATTATTTTAAGAGCATAGCTAATTTGAAATTATTATTACACACACACAAATGAGCGTGAGCGGGTATGACTTTTGTTCATAAATAATTGTTAATTGTATAGTCAATTTTACAAGATTGAACTGCAATTTATATTGGTTGTAAAGAAAAAAAGAAAATTTTAAATAAAAAATAAAGAAAATTTTTTAAGGTTCAAATCTCTACTCTGGAATATACTACTATGATAAAGTTTTAAATCTTTTTTTTCCCTTGTCTTTATTTTATTTCGAAAATTTGCTCTTAATTATATAATAATGAAGATCTTGCATACAGAAAAAATATATTTAATTTCGTATCAGTACAAACATAATAATTGATACAACGGAAAATTTTATTGTAAAGGTACTTAACATTCTTTTAAATATTTATAAAAATTAAAGAAGAATTGTTGTTCAAATAAAATTAATATAATTAAAAAGCTAATCTTTTTTAATTTTAGTTTAATGTGAAAATACTTTTCATACAACAATATGCTCCAAATTATTGAGGATAAACTTAACCATTTCAATTAATTTTTTAACTAAAATTATGCAAAATATTCACTTTATTGAGTGAGTTTAGCTTCTACTATTCCAAAAGTAACTGCGTTTACGTTTCAGTAGTTATAATTTAAGTAGTATGCCTTGTGGAGCATTTTGAACAATTTTTTTCATTCAATTTGTGAGAATTCGTAATCTATAGATATTATGACAGCCTATAAATATTTTTATGGTTTTTTATGCGTGAAATCACTTCAGCAAAACTAGATATAATTCGTAATCTTATAATTAACTACCCATTATATTAGATCTTTAACACAATCTGTACCGATAAATTCTTTGTCTGTAAGTGAATTACAAAATAAAGTCAAACTTCAGCGAAGATACAAAATCCTGTGGGTTATATCTCTTGAGATCTATGAGAATTTTATATACTATTCTAAAATAATTCATTTAATGTTTTGGCTGATTTTTGTGGTGTTCCAAGTGATTCAGCTTGATCAAGCTCTGTTTTATGCTGTTCTTGCATTGGCGGATTCCCGACAAGACTAATCTGCTAAACTGAGAGGTGAATACGAGGTCGATTAAAAAAAATTCCATTCCCTAGTTTTCAAATAGAGAAGTTTGTAAAAAAAATATATTAATTCGATGAATTATAAAATATTACCATAATATGATCAATTAATTAACATTATTATTACATAATATTAACAATTAATTAACATTACCATAACATTAAGCATAATTGGTCAGATTCTTGTTCACGTTTTGTTCACTTATAATATTATTTTTTTAAAATAATAATTATTATATCACGCGTACTATTTTTATATACATTTTATTTAATATTGATAAACATCAACCAGTGGCTCTATAATATTATAGAGAAACGTGGATTATATAGAACCGACTAATAACAGATAAATAAAAATGAAAGCATTTTCACAAAGTTAAGAAAATAAAAAACTGTAACCTGTAATGTATCATCAACATGTAAAATACTTATTGAAATGTGAAATAAATCGATTAGTTAATGAAAAAAGAGCCCTAATGATTCTAATTAACTAGGGAACTACTGAATCCTCTGCAGATTAAATAGGGTTCTTATTCCTTACACTTTATGTCTGATACAATATACAAAATCTTTAATTCAATTTCTATGTAAGTGAACACATAATTTCTTTTTTATTTTTGTTATTTTTTTAAAAATAATTATTAAAAAATTATTAAGTATCCAAAAATGATTGATTTTTGCAAGAATTGAACTCTCATTCTTTACTTTCACCTGAAAAATACTGAAATCCTTGTATTTTACCGATTGAGCTACTACCTATTGAAATCAATTTTCATTATAAAATGCTAAAACTCTATTTAAAGTATTAAAATTAATTACATTTAATTAATGAATATATAAATAATAATAATAATATATAAATTTCCCCGGGAAGTCAATCTACTTATTT
>JAPMOQ010030349.1:2368079-2389657 GCA_026543055.1 Argiope trifasciata | reverse complement strand
TACAAATACACTGAGTAACGTACTTTTTATTGAGTTTCACATCTTTATATATATATACAAAGTTTGATGTAACTTTTAATTAATTACTTTAAGCAAATGAGAAATGTACTAGGGGGAAAAACACTAATCTTGCAAAATTGTTGGAGTTACTTATAATACAACTAAAAAAAACGACTAAATGTTGAAATAATTTTTTTTTCAAAAATCGTTTTATCTGTAATTTGTCAACATTTTGACGTAATTACATTTTTTTCAATTTTTAAACAATATTCTGTTGCGAATAAAACTGCAACACCAAGATCTGCACACTTAATTAATGTCAACTGATTTAATTACTAGTTTTAAAACGAAAGCCCTTCCATCGCATCTCAGAGACACATAAAAAGCATAAATTAACAGCCTGTGTTGACATTTAATTAAATTTAATAAATTACGAAAATATAATCCACTTAGAAAAAAAAGAAAGAAAAGCAGAAGGAGAAAGGATTCAAAGCCACCGCAAAGCGAACATATTTCAAAAAACTGCATACATTACTTAAAAAGAAAGGAGAAAAATATAACAAAATAAAAAAAAGGTAGGAAAGCTGCAAATTAGTTGTAGGTTTGAACTTATCTTGTTTTGGATTGCTTTTTTTAAATTCGCGTTATGTATCTGGCTTGATATCATTTATATGCTTACCTGCCATATAGAACAAAGAACGGCGCCAAATTGGAAACAAGAATTGTATTTGTTATATGAATACCGTTCTTTTGCTTTTGCAGTCTGCTTCAGTGACAAATAGGACAAGTCTTCTCACTCTTCTTTTCTTTCATTCATTCTCTATTCTTCTTCTTCTTCTTTATTTAAGGATTCTCACTACGTGTGCTCTTGAAATAATAATTTTTTTGTTTTATTTATTACTGACAGAATTAGAGAGAAGTAGTCTAGGAAAATATCTTCAGTAAACGAATACTTTAGCTAATTTTGTGATTAAAACAATAAAAAGTTTCATACAAAACTCACTTATAAAAGTTCATCATACAATACAAGTGGATTAAGAAAATATTGTCTTTTTATATAGAGAATCGTACGAATTATAGTCTAAATTTATTTTCTTTCTTCTTCTGAATATATAAGAAATAATATTACATATAATAAAAGATTAATTTTGATATAAATGCTCTTGAGCGTTATAAAACCCAAAATATTTTATTGTAAGGAAACAAAACTTTTAGTTGTCTATATATTTAAAACTTCTACAAACATTTTTATTAAAATTGATTTGTCAAGCACTCTACTATGAGATTCATCTTACAACTTTTATTTGTTAATCTGTGATAAACATATACGATAAATTGAATATATATTGAACAGGATAACACCATGTCTACACGGGAATATCTTCTAGCTCAGGAATGGTGAACCTTCAAGGATCAATGAGCCTTTTTTCCTAAAGAAATGTTTAATGAAGTATGGACATGCCACAAAATAATTGTGATTATTGGGAAAATAATAAAACTAAATATTAACAACTCAAACCTCATTATTTACTAAAAAACGCATTTTGGACTGTATAGTAGTAAATTTTTTAATTAAACATGTACTTCAAATGAAGGTAATATTAGTGTGACTACAATTGTTGCAGAGTATTTGGCAAATAATTTATATTAGGACTGTTTGATGATACTTTTGGCAGAATGCAAGGCTGAATTGGAGTCATCTGCCAAACGGTTTTTAAACGAGTCTTTAATACTATTCATCTCTGAAAAGAACGACTCGCAGGCACAGGCAGATGAAAATATGGTTGAAATAGCATGAATCAGCTTCTTCAAACAGTTAAATGTGCCTGTAATCGAATTCCATGTTTTCAAAATTTCTCTACAGCTTTTTTTACTTATACTGCTTGTCAATCTTTCTGTTTCAAGAAATTTTTGAATCCATATAGAACAATATCAGAAATCAATCAGTTGTTGTTAAAAATCTTCCGTTTCCTACCAATCAAGACAAGTTCAGTTAATCAAATAAAGTCATATGCAAATTGTTTCGTTCTGCGATGTGTCCAAAATGCTGTGTCTCGTGTCATCGTTCTAATTATTGTATTTTCTATTTTTTTTTAAATAGGTTTCTCTTCTAAATTGCATTATGTTTTCCAACCAATTTCTTTTTATATTTTAACTGTCATTACATTTCATGCTTTAAGAATATATTTTAAATTTTGGATATTCTAACGGTAAGTATCATAAATCATGCTAAAATGTCATCTTTCTTTTTTTTTCCTTTTAAAATTCTTAAATTACTACAGCAATAACATTCGATTCCTTTTTGATAATCTCCTCAATGAAAAAGAAGGAAAAACTTATAAATAATTAAAACTGCCTTCTATCTTTTTTTATGAAGGTGTTTACTTATTACCTTTCAGATGATAAACTTCAATAAATTGCTAATGTTACTAGATTTTATTTTAGGCTTTATATAACTGAACCAAAAAAATGCGTGGATTATCATAAATACATTTACTTTTTTAAAATTTGTTCTATAAAAATTATTCTGTAATCTTATAACTTCCAACTTTTTATATCGTTTTTATTTCCCTTAGAAAATAATAATCTCACTATATTTATTCTCATTTTGATTATATTTTATCGAAAAATCTTAGAACAAGATAATATTTCAATCAAAGATTGGAAACATATTTTTTCGAATGCACAAAAGTATTATTTTTCTTGTGCGATAGCAATTTTATCTGATACGAAATTAAATTTCATTCTAATATATATTTTTTAAAAACCTATTTTTTTTTTCAAAAAATATTTTAGGAAAAAAAATAATAAGAAGGAAGAAATAATAAGATGGAAAAAAAGTGTAGCTTCCACCTACGTAACATTTTTAAAAATTCTATCCTTTTGCAGTTCTTGAATTACAGTTTAACAATAACAGTTTAAGAACAGAAAACTTCTAGTTCTTCTCTCCCCCCCTTTTCTTTCTTTTTTCTTCTTTTTTATGAAATAGAACTGCAAATGTTTCCTCCCCCCTCATGTCAAAGGATTAAATCTCTTTTCCAACATTAATCTCGCATGCAAATGCAGGAGCGGTGTCGGATTTATAATACGATCTCATTTTTAAGAAGTAGGCTGCAAGAATTTGAGTAGGAGGTGCTTTCAATTTAAATCTTCTGTCCTCTCTCCAGGTGAAAATCTTCTTTTCAGAAAAATAAAATCTGATGGGAAAGATTAAAGAAGAGTAAGTAGGTGCGTTAAATTTCGATAAGAAGACAATGAGGGAATTAGTTATGCGTTGTATTTGCTCTTCTCTCAGTTCGTTTGAAGAAATTCTTTATAAATAAAACGGTTGAATCCAGCTCACCAATAATTTTTTTTTTCAACGTTGGGGATTTATTTCAAAGTCTTATAGAAGTATAGAATAAGAGTACTTTATATACCTTCTGCAACTGATTTCTTTTTTAATGTGTTGATTTAGAACCACGCAAGAATTACGAATATATCATATTTCATTTTGTTTCCAAGCATTACATAAATTGTTAGAGAATTTGACTTCTTTATTCTGCATTATCTATTTAAAAGCAATGTAAAAGACTTAGATTAATAATTTATTTCTTGTTGCTGTACATATTTACTCAAATTAGTGGAAGATATATCGGTAAGAAGAATTAAATATAATACATAATTTCACATTTGAATGCATCGCTTTGATGATTTTCAAAGCAATTTTTTAAAAGTTATTAATGCGAAAAATACTGTTTATTTAAATGCACTAGAAAAAAAATTAAATTTGAAACAGAGAAAAAAGAATTCATATTCAATGCTTATTTTCTATTTTTGCACTATTAATAAAATCATTTCAATGTTTTATCTTTGTAATGCCACTGTATGAAAGAACCGATGCGGATTTCTGACTAGGCAGCTGCCTATAAACGCTGAGTGTGTTTTTTATGCCGATAAAAAGCGTAATAAAGAAATAAAAAGATATCATTTGACCATCTGTCAAATGAATAATTTTATAAAAGCTATAAATTCCCCGGATTAAAAAAATATTTAGATAATATTAATATTTCTTAATATTATCTTTAATATTATTTAGGTAATATTAAATTCTATCTGTTTTATAAAATTCACTTGATAATTATAATATTTGGAAATACTGAAAGTCTGCTTAAGTAACGTTGTATGCACGTGTAAATGTAGCAGAGGCATCAGTCAAAATAAATAAATAAACAAGAAAATTTAAAATAAGACAATTCCTTCCATTTGTTTTAATAAAAAATTAACCTGAAACAAATCATTAAATAAGTTGTTAACTATTAATTAAAAATTTGAAATTAATTTTACAAACTTATTAAACGAGGGACATATATTTATTGAAATAAAAAATAAACTATATAATTCAGTTAGGATTAACCCATAGTCAACAATTTCTGAATCGTGGCAATAATGCATGCTTAAAGGTTTCGAGATATATTTCAAATGAATGACTCTAAATCTGCACTTACTCACCATTAACAACTTTCTGACTTTTCAAGAGACATCGAATTGAAAACACAATTTACATTTCTCAAGGTATTGACTACATAGGATAGAAACAAACTGCTCATACTATATTTCTTAACGACATTCATTAAAAAAAAATTTTTTTTCTCAAGTACTGCAGAAAAAAAATCCGTTCTCACAAAAAAGTATGGAAAGGGGTGAAAAATTACTTTCTTTACGTGTATAAGAGACAATAAAAATTCTGTTAAGAAAACATAAAATATTGGGATACATGTTTTCTCTATATCTTCAATTAATAAAATTCGATCATTTACATGAAAATATTGTTTCTTTGAAGAACATGTAGACATTTTAAACTCCTGAAACCACGACATCATATTTGTTTATATAAAAGATTTGTTTTATTATAGTTTCATAAAATACTTCATGTGATTATGAAATGAAATATGCATGCAAATGAATTATAATGCTTTGTGAGACAATAAGATTGATTCATGTAAAATAAATTCTTTATGAGAGTTAGTAAAATCATCAGATAAATGCATATGAAAAATTCTATTTATAATGCTCTATGAAACTATGAGATAACTGTAAATAAAAGTTTATTTTTATTTTTATAATTATGTTTGAGCAAGCACAAGTAATATTTTCAGTCATTTATTGCCTGTTAATACATCATGTTTTAATCTGCACATCCTGAATAAGAGGAATATGACAGAAGACGGGACTTCAAAGAAGTAAAACACCAAGAAAGGTGCCAAATTTTCTTCCCTACCGCGATGGATGGTTGAGCAACTTGCGAATGTCCAATATGGCAGAAAGCATAAAGTAAAAAAAAGCAACAACTAAGGTCAGGGAGGTACAGAATAAAATAAAACCGCGAATATTAAAATACATATAAATAACAAAGCTAAGCAGATAACACCGTGGCATGACGACAGTACAAGACGTTAAAGAACGGAACTAATCCGAGACAAGTTATCGAAAAAGAAAATTCTAAAAAAAGAAAATGATTTGTTAAATATTATTGCCATTCTGCAGGTACAATAACCCTTGGCAAAGTGAGCAAGCACTACGCAATTCTTGCAAGTTGCCTATAAAGAAGACTTTCCTTGGGACAATCCCCTTTAGTACCTGAGATATTAGACGCGTTCGCTCATAATGTCACAATTACTCATCCTCACGCCGTTTTTTGTCATTGCGAAATGGCAACAGCTTGATTGTTCAGGCAAAGGAAGCACCAAATAAATTCTTGGCAATGTCAGAAGATAAGAGTTTTCTTTTCTTTTGGGGATTTTTTTTGTGGCTGTTTTAATTTCTTTTCATTGTGACGTTTACTGCTGGGTTCTAAAATATATGCGTGCTTTTAATTTGCTTAAGTTTTTTTGAAGGAATAAAAATAATTCTCATTAAAATCTTTTAAATAGTTGTATTAAATCAATAAAATAGAAGTGATATTGCATGCACTGCTTGTTAAATGTTTTCTTCGACGGCGCCATTTTCATTCGAAAATATTGATCCTTTAATCAAAATTAATTCTCAAAAGTCGGGCAACTTTAATGTAACTTTTGTGAATCGATATTTCTACTGCAAATACTTTTGAAGTAAAACTAATTTATATTTTAAAACAAAGTAACATAATATGATTACAAGTGCTTTCTGAGCATTGCTTTGGTGTTGTTTGTAACGTTGGATTTGACATAAGCTCATTGGTCTTCTGAATTTAATGGAAAGTATTTAATAAACTATGTCACTGAAAAAAAAATTCAAAGTAAGAAACAAATCTTTATTAGAGATATAAAATGAATGTAGGTGTGTCTATTTTTATGTGCATTGTCGCTCTACATGCCGGATGTTTGGTCTAATGCTAGCAGACTATTTATATGTATATCTTGAAGGAAGGAAATGTACAATTCGGAGCAAATTTTATTGAAATTTTAGTTAATTAAAAATTACGCAAAATATTGATGATTTTCCGAAAGAACAATCGAAAACATTACAATACGAAAATAATTTTTATACCCATTTGAAATTTAAAAAAAAAAACGTATATTTTCAATAATACTAATATTTTAACATATAAGTTAGGTTTTTAATCAATTTTTAAAAATATATTAAGCATATTTTCCCACAATTCACTTCAAACAAAATAAAATTAAAATGTTACCTACAGAAATACATTAAACATGCTTGGGAAAATTTAGATTTATCAACTTGTTGCCATCACGTTAAAAAAAACTCAAATTAAAAGATTAGTTAACTCTTATAGCAAACTAAACCTAGGAAAGTTTAATTTTTTGCCCGTGTCTGTGAGAAATGAAATGAAACACGAAATTTTCTAGGAAAATATGGGCGAAAAGAAAGTTTATATGTACTTTGAAATACTAATATTATTAGTGGAATAAATCTGTAGCTTTTATAGTAAATATGATTTATATTTAACATGACATATATTGTTTAATTTATCAATTTCTAAACAGTATTAGGCATATACATCTAATAGGAAGCATTGTTTAAATGGAAAAAAGAAAATTATTTTATGCATTTTCAGTCAATGAATTTTCCAATGAATTATGAATTTTATATTTTTATACAGATCCACCTCCTATGAGTCATACATAAGTAAAATATTCTTGAGACACTAATATTTTAAATAAAATAGAGGTCCATTATATTATAATAAAAACTGAGTGAATTATGAAAACTTCAATCTTATAATTATATGTTATCTTATTAGTTAAAAGAAGAAAAGTCAAGAATATGTTTATGAATATGACGCCTCAAAACCAAAGGATTTTCTAAAATTTAAACTTCCTAATTTTTTTCCAGAAGTATATTTTTTGACTGAAATAAAATAAAATAGTATTTACGTCCTTTCAGTCAGTTTGAATGCAAAACTTAAACTAAGTTTCATTGTGAATCATATTTTTAAATAGAAAATTAATTCTAAGATTCTAAAAGATAATTTATATTAATTCTAATGAGATACAACACATTAATAATTTAAAAAATAATGTGAAGTAGATTTTACTTTTTGTACTCAAATTTTTTTAAAAAAATTGTTTTATTTCAGCGGAAATAGTGCTAAAAAATTAAATATTTGCAAACATTTTAGTATTATTTGAGATGTAATTATTTCCATTTTAATTTAAAGTTTAAATTTTAAGGATGCTGAAATAAAAAAATTATAAAACACATTGTACAATGAATGGAATGGAGTAAGGCTTCTGTAGTAATATGGATATTTATGGTTCTTAAAATGCGAAACTGAAAAATATTTCGAATAAGAAGTTATCAAAAGACCAAATTGCACAAAATATTGAATTAAAAATTTTAGCGTGCAATAATCTGGGTGAATCAAATGGTTCACAAAGACGGCTTGTGTAATATATTTTATTGTACATTTTATTGACATAGAGTACAATTTTTATCCATAGCTTCTGTGTAGAAAAGTCTGATTTAAACAATTTTTCTTTATCTCATATTTCTGTACAGTATAGAGTCAAATCTAAACCATTTTTCTTTATCAGATGTTTATATAAGCAAAGAGTCAGATTTAAGCAAATATATGGGTGCATATAAATTTACGGAGACAGATAATTTTCTAAAATGTGTCAATAGTTTTCAAAGACAAAATAATGTAGCCAGTTTATGACTATACGATTCATGTTACTTTATAATTTAATTTCGAAAGGTGTTACATACCACAGAGAAAAAAATGCCGAGTTCTTGCAAAGTTCTCAAAGTTCTTATCAGAAATAATTTAAAAGAGATAGCAACAATTTCATTTTGATAGGCAATTTTTCCAGTGCATGAGGTTACCATTTACATTACTTCTTTTCTTTTTCTTTTTGATATCTGAAAAACGTTAACATTAGAATTTCTCTTGAGAACTTTTTCAACATTCCGAACCGATTAAAATCTCCACGAACAAAATGCCTATATCGATGACACACTTTAAAGTTTCTTTTTGAACTTCTTTTGAAGCTATTATTTTTTTTTTATTATCACGTTTCTATTCATTGAACACCAACAAGATGTATTTCACAGTTCAGACAATTTTCGATTGAATGGAAAAAGAAATTTGGTCTTTTAAAGTGAAACGTGGCATTCATGCCATTCATTGCCTTCGTAGTTAACTTCGCACGGTTATCCGCTATCACATGATTCTATTGATCCAAATGAAACGATCTGGTGGGGGCGACTGACATACATGCGAAACGTGATGGTAAACATCATGATTAATCTGATAAAGCTTATGTTCCCTAACACCATTAGGTAATTAAGATGTATGGAGATCCATGCCTACTACTCACGATCTCCTGTTTTAAAATTTAGGTCGTTTTCGTGCCGTAGTTTATTGTTACGTTATTACGCATTAACACGATGGCATCATTAAAGCGATGAAAACGGCACTTATGCATTTATTTATTCATAAAAAAGGCAGAATACGATCTAATTCTAAGTGGTGTAATGGCGTTGGTGTGAAATTTCCAATTAGTTTTGTCAGAGTAAATCCTTTTATTGTCCTAAATAACGAGGCAGATATTATGAGCTGTGAAATCATAGCTCACGAATTTGGAAATTGGTGGAAAAACAAGTAATTGTAATAATGTGTAGGAAACGAAGTCAAACGACCATAAAAATATACGGAAATATATACCGTTTTTAAAAGCAACCGTTTTACTGTTTTTAAAAGCATTTTAATTTTTTAAATAAAAGTTTTAAGAATGACTAACAAAAAAAATTACAATTAAATTCGCCGAATCAAAAGTTATTAGAGAATCTGTACTCTAACAGTCGGAATTTATGGCGTCTAAATGATCAACTCAGAGTATAAGCTAAAATATAACTCCAGAAGCACTTGCATTAAAAATTCAAAAGTTTTTTTCTAGAATCCTAAATAGATCACCTTCTTAAGTCGAAGTCAAGTTAACACTTGCGAAGACTCACCACTTCACTTCAAGACTAATGCATTAGAGGAAAACGAAAACAAAAGTCGTCGACGTTTCAATAATAAGTGACAACCTTTTATGCTTCCATTAGGCCCGTGACTTAAGCGATGGACATCACGAAAAGGAATCCCCATTAGTCTAGCCGTCTGGAAAAAGCTTCCAGTAGTCATATTCAGAAGTTTTTGCCTGTCATCACCGGAATGTACTTATTTAGGAGTTGGAAAAAATGTATCGATTCCACATCCGTCCCCCTCAGATATAAAGTAGACTACATCAGTGGAAGAGATATCAGTCTCTATCTCCTTCCATAAATGTCGTCTGCGGTCTTTGTGCCAGGGAAGGGCTCCAGTGAGTTATTGAAATATCCAGATGCCTCTAAACGTTGCATTTTTCGTTCTAGGCGTCTCCATTTGTGGGGGAACAACAAATCCCGAAGGCGGAAGAGGGTGTATGACACATAGAAATGACTTTTATGAAAGCCTTAATATAAATGCGAAGGAAGAATAGGGTATAAAATAATTCTTATACATGGATGATGAATTTAATGTGTCTAACTGGCTACTTGGAGATATGCATCAAATAAAAATGATTTTAAAGATCAGAATTTTCCAATTTAAGAAAAAAAATGCTATTTCCCTTTTCCCTTTTTAATAAAGGATAGTAATAAATCCCTTATATTTATAAAATGCCAAAGTACCTGACATAGAAATTGCTCTCATTAGAAGTATTGTCAAATATAAAAAAAAATCTAACAACAATCAAATGTAAATAAATTGCTATACGAATACTTCAATTTGTTTCATTAAATATTGTTACAGACACAAAATAAAATAAGAAATACTCTGGTGTGAGCTCCGCATGTCACAAAAAATTTCTCGCAGTCAGAAAAATAAGACACACAGGAAATCAAGAATTAGGTCTAAAAAATGTTTAATCGAGCAAGAAAATATGCTTAAACATCACTAGAGTGGTAATCATTGTGACTTAACTGTGGTAATTGATATTTGAATTTTTTTTAAAATTTAATCCCTATAAACATGCTTTACGTTATCATAAAACACAAACAAAATTGCCCTTTTAAGGATATCAGTCTCATTTTCCTACAATTTTTTCTTTACTTTTAATAAATATTTAAACTTTAATATGTTGTTGCATAAGCCTGTAATAAAAGAAGACATTTTAAAATGAAAAATTTACTAACTAACTAAGGTTTCTAACATTTTTTTAAAATTAAGAATTGTTAAGAAATTTTTTAGACTATTAGTAAAGGTATATATATATATATATAATGTTTAAAAATCTAATTTAAATTAGATTAATTTCCTAAGTTTCATCTTAATTTGGCCCATAATAATTTCATTCTAAAATATTCACTTATTTCCAGATCTGATTCCTCCTTTAAAAAAATAAATTAATGCAACAGAAGTTCTATAAAATTGCTGAGATCGCAAGTTCTTACACTTGGAGTGATGTCAAGCCTATCGTATTCTTTTAAAAGATCTCTATAATTTTCTTACCAGAACCGACACATGTCGAGAAATCTCTATCAAAATTTCCCAGTATATAATCACAGGACTAAATTTTTCATTAGCTTATCCTCATTTCGCTCTGTGTTGGGTTGTTTGTTGCTTCTCTTTGTATATAAGTTATGCCTTCCGGGATGGGATTATATATATATATATATATATATATATATATATATATATATATATATGATTGTATATAATCATAAAATTATTAAAACAGTCAAATCCCATTTCTTGATCAACAAAAATTAAAACGAAACCAACTAGGTCGAAATCGAAATTAAAACTCAATTCAGAATTACACGCTAAAAGTTCACAAAATGAAAGGTAAATGAATAAGAACCAATTAATGAAACAAATCCAAAATACTATATTCAAAGAATTATTTAAACGAAATAGAAACAGAAGTAACCACGGAAACGAAACCAAAACCGGAAACAAAACTAAAAATCATTACTGATTCAAACAAGTTTTAAGAATTAAAATGTTTTTAAATCAATCATTGTATTTGGAGAGCGCAAATGCAGCTACAACTAAAATACAAATGAATATAAATTAATTAACAAAATAAGACAACCGAATCAAAACAATAATCGATAGAAAAAAATAGGGGTAAAATTTTCGGGCCACGAGGTGTCAATACTTTTGACCATTGTCCACCGATGCCTCACAGAAAAAATCCCTTATTAGGAATCCTTGCTTGAAAGTGGCTCCTGACGAAGTTTTCAGGCCGGATTCTTTTTCTATTGACTATTTTTTTCTATTGATTATTGTTTTGATTCGGTTGTCTTATTTTGTTAATTTATATATATATGTATGGGTGTGGTGTACACGCAAATATATATTCTTTCAAATTTTTCATTATTATAAATCTTTTCTGAAATTCAATATCAGATGATGGTTCTTGTATGGAATAACATTTTTTTTTTGAGTTATTAGACTGAACTAGTTCTGAAAGCATTAAAAAATTGATGTATAATTAAATACAATCTGCACAAAATTTCACAACTTTAGTGTATATGGAAGCAAGTAAATTATAGATTGCAAAACTCTTTCCTTAGAAATAAGAAGAAAGTCACGCCATTTAAAAGCAAGCAACAAAAATTCATCTTCATTTGGAATGACATAATTTGGAAATACATCTGATTTTTTAGTATACAAGCAGAACTCAACATAAATAAAATAGAGATAAAAATACTGTAAAGACGTCTTGTGGACACATTTGTGCCATTTCTTAAACAGACAGGAAGAAGAGTTTACGACAAAGTAAACACATCTGTATTAGTTAAAAGATACGTATCCTTTTCCCTAAGGTACCCGTTTTCCTCCTTTTTAAAGCATTCTTGAACATGTATCGAATTTTTTCTTAACCCTGTAAAAAGGATCATGACAAATAGCTTCCATGACACTTTATACCCCTAGATATCTTATATTTCACCAACCTTAGAAATACTTCATTTCATTTACTTATTTATTTACTTCATGGAGAAACGTGCCTTGTGCACTTGGCACTAGTTATGTCTCTGGGACCAAACGACTATTTTTAAAAGTTGAGTTGAGTTGTCTTCGCTTGTGCTTTCTAAATGAGGCGGTAACCGCAGACCCGAGTCTGTTTTTTTGTATGCCCTCCCCTGCAGAGAGCGTATCGAATTTAGCGAAACGAATTTTGTGAGATTTTTTTTATCTTGTTTTTTTTCTCGAACCAAACGAGAAATGTTGGAAGAGCAGAACCACCATCCATCCATTAGGGGAGGACGCGGCACGGTTGAAAGAAAGAGAAGAACTGTGCTTTCTGAATCGGCGGAGGCGGGATTTGGATCACCGGGACCTAAATGCCTCAGATCATGTGGAAACAATGCATTAACACAAGCTGAAGATAAAGAACAATTTATTTATTTATATATTGTTGAAAGAAATATTCTAATGTATGTTGAAGTTGTTCCAAAGGTACTGAATTTCTATAGAATTTTTATCGAAATAACGCAGCGTTTCTCAAACTTTTTACGTAAGCGATTCTTTTCCCAGTAATAAAAATGTTTTCTACTTCAAACTTGGAAAATATATAAGATAAAATATAAATGAAATTAACCGTTAGTTCTTTATCATTTTCATCTTTAAAGCTGTACTTTACGGATATAAAAGTGAATCTTTGATATGATCAACCGATTGGGATAATTTTTTTCTCCGTTATGTCTATAACAACTAGCTTTAATGAAAGCATAAAAAATATTTTGCTAGCAAAATTCCAAATGCAATATGCTGAAAGTAGTACGAAACAACGTAAGATGAATTCACCAAATCTGGCATATGGATCTATAAGATTTTGCAACAAATGTCACACAGGGAAAATGTAATAATAAATAACTACAGTACATCCTGAAGATCCAAATCGCGACAATCCGCCCTAGTTTTCATTTATTGTAATAAAATGAGGAGGGCAAGGCGTCTATTAATTCATTTATTAAGGACTTTCAAAACCTAAAATTGCAAATTTTGATTTCTATCTTAGGATTACCTTTTCATATCTATGTAATCATTTATCAGTGATTAATAAAATCGGTTTGAGTCAATTTTCTTATGAATTAAATTTACAACTTACATTAACGGTTAGCTTCTGTTTCCTACATATAAGTTGGGCAATACAGTATTTTAAAATCTGAACAATTTATAGCTTTTAACTTCCTTTTTTTCTTATAAATTCTCAAAACCTGCAATGCAGTATATAAACTATCAATATAGAGCCTTCTATTTTAACACAACACGTTACCAGCAACTGCTTATGTGATTCACCGAACCAAAGCTGCGTTCGCATTGAGAAAAATGGAAGACCTAGTACTCAATAAGATGTTGGAAAATAGATATTATAATGATGAGGTTTGATATAAAAACTTAGTCTTTTGATATTGACGGGCAAAGAAATGAATTCATAGATCTCCGGCCTATCCGGTCAGCCTTTCCCCCATATTTGGCTGGGCACTCAGGAGTGAACTGTATTTAACAGGTTTTAATTAGCTCCTTGATTGATTTGAGCTTAAATAGATTTCTACTTGACCTTGATATATACCAACCATCGTTGAAGAAAACCTTGAATAATAGACAAATGAATATCCGCTTTAGGCAGAAATCTCCAATATTCATTAAAATGGAAAATTCATTGCAATTATAATCTCGATATAATACAATAATTCTCGATTTTTCATTATCAGTTTCCTTTATTATATTTAAGCAATATTTTTTTCGTACTGAATATTTTTGCATTAAGTAGCATCCCAATACTTTTTATATCTTATCCCAATAAATTTTATATTTATATTTATCACAGTTATTTATGTTTATCAAAATTTTATATTTATTACAATGCTTTTTATATCTCATACCCTTCCATAATACTTTTCATTATCACAATACTATTAAATAATCTGTAACTAAGTACCTTTTTATATTTTTTATACATGTATCATAGATTATATAGTAAATTTAAGCACAATGGCAATTGATACATTCATGATATTTTAATTTTTTTTTCAAACTATAATTTCATCTCTTTCATCTCATAAATCATAAAAAAAGAATTCACATCGAATTAAAAAAAAATATATAACATTTTCAAATATAAGCATTTCTATCTAGATATACTTGCTGAAATTCGCTATAAAAAAGTAAAACTCAAAGGCATCGATTTTTTTGATAAAAATTTGTTATTTATCATAGATCAGACAAAATCTATATAATAGTTATAGACATTCCAGTTTTATAATCGATAATGAAAAGAAAAGTTTGGTTTCTTAAATACACTTATTATATCCTAAATTTCCTTTCATTCTCCGTTTCAAAACGATGTTGAAGAACGAACTTCAAATTGAAGAATGCCTCAAAAAGATATTTCAACGAGAAAAAGAAATGTTCTTAATTTAATTACCATTAAAAATATTTTTTTCTCTAAATAAATATCAAAATATTCTTTAGTAACAAATCCTACTGATTAAATTATCATAACTGTCAATTATTATTTTTGCACAATGAGTTTCAGATTTCGCGCTGATATGCAGAATTAATCAGATTATTACTAGTAAAAGATTAACTGTTTTGTTTGCAACATGAATGAAAGCTAATTTAGTCGAATCTTGATAAAGGTAAGTCCTTGTAATTCCACAAATTAATTTTCATTAGCTGTTGAAGTATTCTGTTTCAAAGGCTTCGGTTTATTGTTTGAAGAAATTTACGAACTAGACAATGGAATCGGCTTATATCTGTTTTTCAAGTTTATATTTTAACATCATATAGAGAAGGACAAGATCTTTATTTTCGCCTTTAGAGTTTCTACTTCCAATATTGATACTAATTTTACATTAGAAGCCGTTTAATGTGATCCCTTTGTAATTTCTTATAATATTAACCGATTGCTAACAATAATCTATTTGGTTCAGATTAACTATATTTCGATTGTACTAAGGGCAAAAATATCTAAATCAAGGATATCTATAATTTATTGCAAAGTTAGTAACTAAAAATGTTTTTAATTGTTGACAGTCGACAATTATTATTATTATTAAAGATTAAAAGTAATGTATTTTTTAATGTAATTCTAAAAATAGTTTACATAGGTTTTTTAAATTGTAAATTGGCAGACAGAAGAACAGAAAAAAAAAATTCGAAATTGCTCTTTGTTTTTTTTAAACTAATACCACATAATAAACTAATACTCATTACACACAGAACTAAGCCGCATAATCAGGGATTATTGTGACTGGCTGTTATGCTCATTAACTATCCAAATTTTGGCATGAAAAACAATGGCAAACAAAAATTCGAAAATTTTTCAAATTGATGATAAAAAATGCTAGAAATCTTTCCCATCATGCTTTTTGGACTGAAAAGTATTTAAATGGTGCAATTATCAAAATGTGAAAGTTGAATATTTTGAAGATAAATATATTTTTAACGTAAAAAAGCTTGACCATTATTTTATTTGTATCAATAAAGATGCATAATTTATTATTTTTATATTGATTTTGTTTTTGTAAATTATAACTTTCTACTATATTTAAAGTTATTTACAAAAGAAAAAAAAAAGCAGTTGCACTTAAATTGGAATATTTAAAAAATTTATGCAGATCAGGTGTCAAGAAATTCCTCATTAAAAACTTTTTAAATGTTACTTTCAAAAGAAAAAACACACTCTTACTTAATTAGAATATTTTAAAATTATAATAAAATTAGACGTAATGGATTTCACCTCTAGAAACTTTTTAAACTGTTATTTTTTAAAGGAAAGGAAAATCCACTTCCAGGTATCCACTTATACAGATCAGGTGTCATGGAATTCACGATTAGAAACTTTTTAAAATGTCATTTTCAAATATATATATATATATATATATAGATATATATATACTTAAATTAGAGTATTTTTTTTAATATATGCAGATTACGTGTCATGCAATTCAGCGCTTGAAACTTTATTAAATTCAGTACAAAAATCAAAAATAAGATGTAAACTAATATTGAAATTACTCATACTGGAGCTTATTCTACTTAATTAGATTTGTCAGAACTTAAATGTGAGAATTATGTTTTGGAACTCTCAGCTCTTTGTCCCCCAAAAGGAAACAAAAACCTGTCATTAACACCTCGTTTTTTTAAAACATTTGTTCTGGTTGAAGTTTTGATGATGTGAATCCAATTGGAAAAAGCTCATGAAGTATTCACTTCAAACCAACCCAGAATAAAAGCAACTGAGAATTTAAAAGGGCAAAAAAAAAGAAACATGATTTCATGCTTTGAGACCATTTGTCACTCAAGGGTAGACAATTGATTGTGACAAAGGAAACACTTTAATCGCACTGGACTGTGGTAAATGTGATAAAAAGAAGAAATAACAATTCACACACAGCCACCCCGGATTGGAAGACTACTGGCAGAAAGAGAGGAGTCATGCTTTCTTTATTTACTTTTTATTCTACTTTATTTTATTCACTTCAGCCCGTAGAGAATTTAGAGGAAGATTTTGTTGGGTAGTTGGGTTTCGCCATATCTCAAGCTTGAAATTGGGAAGGAAATTTCATTTGATCGCTCTTGTAGAAGCTGTTCCTGCACGGAAGCCAGTTGGTAGAATTCTATGAAAACGGTGGATTTGATTTGATTTCATCACGCTATCTGTGTTATTTTCTTACTTTCTTCGGATTAAGTGAAGCGACTGTCTTCTCTTTCGTAGACATTTCAAAAGAGCATAATTCCAAATAGAATGATTGTAACTGCAGAAAATAAAAGAATGGCAGCAGGTTAAGATGGAATCGCTTTGAGAGAGCTAGCTAGCGGAAATTATTACTGTAAGATTGTCTAAAATTGTTTTCAAACCAATGGATATGAAATTGCTAGGTTTTTTTTTTGTTTTTTTTTGTTCACAACAGTCTGTAATAATAGTTCATAAATACCGCCGTAACCAGTACGTATTATTGCCTATGACCATATATTAAATACTTTAATCGTGTTTATGAGGTATTTAAAATAAATAGCATATCGTTAATTTTTCTATTTTATTTTTACTTGTCTGGCTATGTTTATATTTTTCCTTTATTCTTATCCGTTTATTGGCATTTTCTAATTTCCTAGTGCTGAAAACAGATTTTTTATGACATAAATGATAGCACAACTGTTATTAAAACATAGAAAATAGCATTTTATTTTTTTATTTCTGAACATAAGGCGCTACTTTAAACGGATTTTGATAATTAATTTATGAATCAATAGAAATAAGCATATACTTCGAGGAATAAAAATGTTCTCAACCTCAATTTTTTTTATTCCATGCTGTTTCAATTCAAAAATGTATTCTTGAAGGAATAACTAAATTTAAATTTTTATATATTTTCCTAATTCTATTAATCACATCTATTAAAATGTGTATGACATTGACATCTAAAAAATTCCAATCAAGACATGCAGCTTTGAAAATTGCAATTTTTGTCTGCTTTGGATAATTTCAGTGATTGCCTCAAGGAAGGTCCCTAATTAATGGGCGCCACTTCCTCAAAGAGGTTGGTAATTGAGCTTAAATAATGAAATTAAAAGTTTTAGATCTCTGTAATTTTCTTAACCAAATAGAATTCATTTTCTTGAAGCTGTTGGCTTTCGAAAATATGTTAAGGATTATGAAGAATAGGATTGGAGAGACTGAATGAAAATATAAGCCTTATAATTTAGCAGTAGTACATTTTTGATTCATACAACTTAAATTATAATTCTTTACACGCTTAGAGAATTTTTTCAGTTGTAAGTAATGCTATCTTTATCAATTTAGAAAACAGCTGTTGGGTTCTGTGGTGGATTTAGCGTTCTTGAGGCTCTATTCAAATCACAACCCTTTAAGTTGGTGAATAAAGTTTTCTTGTTTGATAAACTATTAAACTACAGAATATGGGTTTGATTTATTTTAATGTTTTTGTAACTTGGTATATAACTAATGACTGTTGGGCATCCACCTTTGTACTGTTAGTTTCAGGATCCCGAGACCAACATTTTTTTTTTTGATGACCATACTTCGGTATGGGATGGTAGGTAGAAACATGGGCAGTTATTACTTGTAACTCCGTGAATTATTCGAATTCAACCTATTGCTAGATGTAAACATCCATCTTTTCCATCACCCCCTTTTTTTTAATGAAATAAACGTTTCCTGACGCAAGAGCAAAAGCGCGAAGAGTTTCCAAAACCGAAAATGAGCAGTATGAAGACGCAGTTTAAGAAGTAATAGCTCATCAAGTATTGTGTAGTTTATGAAGACACATGGTGTTAATAGATATTGTAAGAACAAACTAAATGTAAAGAAATTGATAGCAAATTACCTTTTATGCTGGCAAAGTGTTGTGATCCTGCGAATATAATTCTATGGATTCGCCATTTTTTTTCAAATTTGTATAATAGACGAATAAGTTAATATTTTTAAATAATATTTCTCCGGCCCTTTTTAGTTTAAAAGCCTCAGGTGAGAATATCGAAAAATTATAAGCTTCTATGTAGATGATAATTAGAGTAGACACTATATTCTGTATATATAAAGATATATTTTAATATGTAATGATTTTTAAGTCACATCTTGATTGTATCACATTAAAATTGACGGAACTTTTAATTATCCAAACATAATTTGAGATGAGACACCCAGGAAAAGAAAATCCAAACTTTAAAGAATTTTAGTTATCCATTTTTCTATGAACTGATTTGATTATTCAAAGATATGAGAGCATAATATCATATTTTGATTATATGGGTTGGAAATAATCGCCAGATTATTTATTGGCAGATTGAAATATCCAAAACATTTTAGAATTTAATTATACTATACAGACTAATAAAAATTTGCAGTAATATGTTCAATATTCAGACTTAATAAAGTTTTGTTAAATTATCTACTCACAAAAATATAGTAATAATAAGATCGATTAAACATATTCCACTCCAAGCATATTAGTAAGTTGAATTCAATATGCGTTTTAGTCTAGTGTAAAATCCACTTTCAGAAAAAAATAGCGCCTTTATGAGGTACTAATTAGTTCTATGGAAATATTCTGTCAAATCAAAATTTTGTAATGCATTTTATTCTATGAAGTTATCTGGCAAATGATGTTATATAGACTAATTAGAATTTGGCATTATACGTTGATTATCGTACATTATTTGTTGTGAGTTTCAGTTATCAAAGTTCATTAATATTTTGCATTATGAATTTCATTGATTGATACGTTTTTAGAATTTCATGTACTGTTTGATACTTACGACTCGAATCTCACAAATAAGTGAAAAATATTCGTTATAAATAAATAAAATTCCCAAATTTTATAAATGTTCTTATGTATAAATATTCTAAAAAAGTATTGTTAAAAAATGTTATTCAATAATATCATTTTCTCAAAGAAAACAGTGACTGTTACGAAAAAATCCTACAAATCAATGGGATCTTTTGATTGATTTAAAGTTTATTTTAAAGTTTTAATTTAATCTTTGAAAACAATATCCATTGTGTAGTGGCGCTAACTGTAGAGGCTGTATCCAAATTATATTCAAATAAATGCTAATAATTTTTGATTTTCCATTTTAATAATTGGCAGCAATGGAAAAAATAATTATCTATTATTTTTCCTAAATTATTTATTTATTTTAGTTTAATTTTCTAATAAAATCCAGTAGAACTTTGACAACATCGATTGATGCTTATCTTGAAACTGTTCATCGAGAAACAGCGAATTAAATCAAAGAAAAGGGAGCAATTATGGTGGCAATAGATTATTTTATTGCGCTATTTATTCTCTAAGGATCTTTTTTCAAAGAAAGTAGTAATTACTTTGATAAAGTTCTCTAGTTCAATAGGAACTAATAATTAAAAACATCAATTAATTAATTTGGATCCAATGAAAAGTGGTTTAATTAGATGTTCTCTTTTATTATACCAAGCTGTACTAATTTAGAATATACTCGAATTCACAATTTATTCTACAATCTAGTCCTTTATTCGCAACCAAATTTTATTCGCCCTTTTAATACCTCAAAAGAGGAATAAACAATGGTGTCTATTCATTCTTCAGTGGAATTAAAGAATCTTTATTGAATATCTGTACGTGCAATTCGATTATCTTATTAACGGTATTTATCATTTGGAACATCATCAGTGACGCAAATAATTTTCTAAGATATGTTTTTTTTTTAGTCAAGTAGTTAATTGGAAATTCTACCTATTTTATGACAAATATATTTAAAACTGCGTTTTGGTATGTACTTTTAGAGCTGAATAATTTCAACGCTAATAAGAAGTTAGATTTTAATGAATTAAATCGGATGAATAAGTCGTGAGTTTGAGTTTAAAATAAAATTCATTAAAGTTTCATTGTTGCTTTAAGCATCGAGCGTATGAGGATATTGAATTACCATATTTGAATTTAGGAAATAATTCTAACAGTTACAGTTTAATTTAATTGTTGATGCAGCAAATGATATTAATCAAAATATTTTGAATAACAAATCATTTGCTCAGAGACAAGTTATTCATACTTGGGTTATCTATTTATTTATAAATGGTATACTTGTTACAGATTAAAAATTTTATATATCCTCAAAGAATCATTTAAAATAGTCTAATGTACATATTAAGATATTCTAGAATTATATTTTGAATATGTTTCATTTTGTCAATGGGGAAAATAGTCAAATAAATTACTAATTTTTGTTGTGATATAAATTCATAGTCTCTAAATTATCAGATAAGTAAATTAGAATCATCAAATATGAAATTACACTAAAAAATGCAAATTAAAAAACATGGCATTTGAAAAGAATGCTCACGAATGGTACATTTACACTAACACAACTTTAATGTAACATACACATTGAATGTACTGCTTCACATGTGTATGCTCAACTTAATAGAACAGAACAACTTCAAATGTATATGCAAAACTTCACAGAATAAAATGTAGAGCTTCACAGGATACGATGTACAACTTCACATCAACTGAAGATGAACAAATGCACATGTGTATGTGCAACTACACATGTGCATGAACAACTTCATAATTACTTCACAAAATAAAATATATTACTTCACAAAATAAAATATATT
>JAPMOQ010030349.1:2353328-2368069 GCA_026543055.1 Argiope trifasciata | reverse complement strand
CACAAAATAAAATATATTACTTCACAAAATAAAATATATTACTTCACGAAATAAAATGTACAACTTCAAGGAAAAAAAAACGAACAACTTCACAGGATAAAATGTGCAACTTTACAGAATAAAATGCACAGCTTCACAGAACTATACAACTTCACATGTACAAATTCATAGAACTGTGCAGCAGTAACGAATGTGTCTGAATATTTGATAAAGAAAAAAAAATCCATTAATATCTATCTAGTTTGAATAACATATTAGAAAGGATACAATAATATACGAATTTTGTAAAAAAAAATTAAAAAGATTAATATGAGCTGACTTGAAGGAAGCAAAAAATCCAGCTCTGATATGAAATTTGTTAAGGTATTGCATACTAAAGAACTAGAATGTCATTTTTATTAATCATTTAAGTATATATTTCAGAGATTTTAAAAAATACTTGGCAATAAATAATATTATCAAGGATGAAGAGCCTGAAGAGAAAATGACTTAATTCTATATATTATGGAGAAATTCCTTCACATATACTGAGAACTAAAGTTCTCATTTTTATTTTATTCATTGATATACATAATTCAAGATTATTAGGAATGTATAATAGAATGTCAAAATGCAAATTTGAAGATGAAGTAGAATAAAAAGTAGTTCATATCTCAAGTCTGAACACTTGATAGTTTTATTTTATCTTAGAAACAAAAATATTTCTTTTGTATTCATGATATTATGAATTAATTACGTGTTATAGAAATTTAAGGTGAAAATCTACGCAATGACACTATCACTATAAATCTAACCATAATATATATTAGGAATAGGTAAGAAAGTGACAAGTAGAAAAAATATAAAATAAAAGTATGCGATATCAGGGGAAGTTTTCTAAAATTCTTTTCTCATGCTGTTCCATTTTAGGGTGCTAAAATATTTCGTGCCTCTAGCGATTGATATAACTTTTTTCCCCCTTGATATCTATATTTAAACATAAGTGGAGGGAAGAAAAAATGCTGAATTAGTAATAAAAAATAAACTGACATACTTGATGATAGAACTTTGATAAAATGTCTTCTAAGGCGACTTTTTCAATTTTTTACTTATTTCTATTAACTCTATCAATAATGAAATGCCTCAGCCGTCTTTTAATAAAATCGCAATTGGCACCCGAGATACCTAGATACGACAATGAAATATCTCTTTTTACAGATACCGTTATGTTTGACAGATACAGAAGTTTGAATACCGTTACGACTGAATATATGATACAGTATAAACTCAATGCATTCTTTATTAAATACGCTAACTTAGATGAGTTGAAAGCCACGGATATTTTTTGATATTCCCGAGCATTGTAGGCTTAACTACCAACAATTAAGAAGGAGTCCGCTTTTATATTCAATTCCTTTATAGAACACTCTCATTGTGAGTTTTAAGAGAGCGGGTGGGTAAGAATCTTTATTTTTTTCTATCACTGAAAGTGCCTGACTTGAAATCGAATGAGCTTAGGCTTCAATAAGTTTAAGAAGCTCATGAAAACGCTCATTACCTGCAATTTTGCCAACCTGAAAGTAATTTAAATTACTTTTTTATAGGCCAGGTCTATTAAAATTTCATTAATTTCAATTTGGCACATTCTAGATTTTTTGTTTAAGGGGTGAGGCTGAATAAGGGGTTAGTTTCGCTGCTACAGTTAACACTTATTGTAGTATCAGACTGCATTTGAAATTAAATAATATTCTTGAAGTTCTGAGGAACAGGTTTGTTTTTTATGCGTAGTAAAAATTAGATGACAGGTATTGCCCGGGGGCTAATTTTTTTAAAAATGTAACCAGTTTTAAATATATGCATGTGACTATGAATCCAATTTTTACCTAAAAACAAAAAAAGACATTTTGTTAAAAATCAGGACAAATCCGAAATGAGCGCCTTGTATTTGAATCCGAATAAACTGGAACGGCGATAATGTTATATGTTTAATAAAAATTAGGATGGAATATTCGCATATGGCTGATTTTAATTTAAAAAGATGAAGTAATGAAATAGAATAATAATAAAATGTATTTAAATTTTATTTAGCATCTTTTCTAATAATTTTTTAAATATCATTTATTTAAAAGTGGTAAATATGCAAACTGGTAACTCGTAAAATATATTCACTGGCTATTTATATTAATTGGCAAATTTTATGACTCTTCGTTATATATAAAAGAAAACATTAAAAAATTTTTTGATTCAAGGCCAAGTTGAAATATGGAACAATCCCTATAAATCCAGAACATCTGCTTATTTTATGCAAGGTCGGTACTTTAAATATCTGTAATCTAAATATCTGACAGCAGCTCCATTACAAATTAAAAGCAACAGCTCTTATTTTCGCCATCTGCGCTATACATTATTTAAGATTGGTGAGAATGGATGACAGGAAATATTATGCAGAGAGGTGAGGAAGACGAAGAACCGGAGGAAAAAAGTTCATCTCTAATATGTAAGTACTCGACAGAAGTTCCATCACCAATTAAGAACAAGGGTTTCCATTTTCGTAAATCATGTTATCTATTATTCCAAGCATAAATGAGAAGATGCCCAAGATGTTCTTGTTTCGAAGTATCTTTTTCTGACGGCTATGATTAATTTCTGATAAATGCCACTAACATAATACGGCAAGAAAATCAAAAAAAAAAAAAAAAAAAAAGAGAGAGAGAGAGAGAGAGAGAGAGAGAAAGAAGCTGCAAAAGAAACCTAGAATATGGCAAATCTTCCGCCTCAAGTCAAATACAAGCGCTACAATAAAAAAAGAAGAAAAATAATAAAGACTGATTGCAGCCTTTAAGTAACAGATCGAGATGAGAAGATTGAAAATGAATCGGTTGATTTCATTTTTCTGAATGGGCGCCACCTATCGGTATAAATTACCAACTTCAGACTTAAGTAATAACCTCTGTTAATGTCTTAACCGCCTGAAGCATCTACCACGTAAGCTGTTATTAATTGAACCTTTGGCAGAAAATTGCCGAGGTTGCGCTGGAGGAACACGCGAAAGATGGTAATATCGCAGCAGTAAGTTTCGAAATGTCGATATCGGACAGCATAGCAGCTGATGCCACTCCATCCATTTGAAATTTCTTCTTTTGTCTTAATTCTGACACTTTGGCATCTTAACTGATAACCGTGGAAAAGTAATGTCTTTCTTAATGCTTCCATGGTGGCCGAGGGGATCTCTTAAAACTCTTCAAATGAATAAAAATTCCTTGAAACATTGATTTTTCCTCGAGATAATGACTTATGAATTACTCGGAGCCATTACTCTTTAGTGTGTCATAAATTTGGGGAAGGGAAGATTCCAAGAAGAAAGAAGTGCCCGGAGGACCCCGCGTGATTGGTAATTAATGACACCAGGATGATTCGAAGAAATATTACCGATTTGATCAAGTATAAACGGTATCATTTGTGTTCCGAGTTTTGTGAGTTTTGGCATTATAATTAATGGAACATTTATAAAGTAATACAATTACTGTCACTAAATCCACTAAAAATAAAAAAAATAACATCGCACTTTAATTAACTAAATTTTTACTTCCTTGAATGTCACAGTCTTTCGATACATATTTCTTTCTTAGCATAACATTTTCTGTTGGATTCTATTCGTGAGGTTGTTTATATTATTCAAGGCACAAGTAATTCAAACTATCTTTGAATAATCTTCGTTTCATAAAAATCAAGAAATTTTGGACATATAAAGCTACATTTGATTTGACAAATCCTAAAGGT
This sequence comes from Argiope trifasciata, assembly GCA_026543055.1. NCBI lineage: Eukaryota > Metazoa > Arthropoda > Arachnida > Araneae > Araneidae > Argiope > Argiope trifasciata. The sequence goes on along the minus strand of JAPMOQ010030349.1, from coordinate 2,364,310 downwards.
ACCCTAACTTGAGCAAATCACAAAACTATTTGAAGACGACATAAAATGATAAAGAACCCTACTAATTCTTTCTTTATCTAAAGATTATGGATCGAAATATTACCTCACTTTGAAATCATATACAAAAATTTGAAAAAGAGCAACAAAGAAAAGAAAATGTAGGTATAGTTTGTTTTTGCAGTTTCTAACAGTACGATTTTCAGTAATTTCTGTTGCAAATCAAATTTTATATTTCCTTTATCAGTTTAATTTTCCGTAGTTGTAGTTTTTAATCTTATAAAGTGCAATAGAAATTTAGCAGGAAAACTATGGCCTATTTTAGAAGCATTTACGATTTTGAATGAAAACCGAAAAGACATTTTACTGATCAAACTGATTACGGATCAAACTGATGTTTCCTTAAAGTTTTTCTTTACTTTGCTCAAATCTTACTTTTTATATAGGTATTTACAGTATTGTTTTTTTCAGGTTGATATAAGCATATATTATCGATAAATAAAAATAATACTAAACTGAATTTTGTTAAAAAATATATAATTTTTTGAAATTTTTCTATAAATTTTTCTGTTTGTTTTGCGTGTTTTTATTTTTTCTGTAATTATCGTGTTATTAATTACTAAACTCATATAATTTCTATGCTTCACTATTTCCCTTTATTTATTTCAAACTATGATTGTTTCATATAATCAAGTTCATTATAAAGCAATAGTGAATACATTCTTTTATCTGATCAAAACCTTGCATATTCTCAAAATTCCTTTTGTTGTATTTTTGAGGATAAAACGCGTGAATATTTTGTGTTTGAAAGCCCCATTATATTAATTTTATCGAAATTAGGAAATTAAAAGTTAAATTTCCTAATTACTTTAAGTTAAAAAAATAAAATTTTAAATAATTTTAATAAACAGGAAATTAAAAGTTGTGATAATTTTAAGAATTATTTCTAAATTATCTTTAATCACAAATATACCATATACAATGAAGTATAAAATTAAATTGTTAGAGATATTTACATAGACTAAATGGAGTAAATTTTTATAAATTACAGAGCAAAAATAAATTACAGATAAATTACAGACTTTTAGAATTCAGTTTCAACAAAACAACTCGCAGGACAGATTTTTATCATCATGAAAAGCCAGGAGATCATTTATCGAATTTAAACTGCTAAAAACATTTCAAAATTATATTATTTTTTTAAGTTTATAAAGACACAGCAAATATTAAGTTGAGAAATTCATATAATGCATATCGCTGCAGTTTCTTTTTTTTTCTCCCCCCCCCCCCTTTTTGATAAAGTTCACTATTAATATTTTGACATTTGTGAGCTTGTAAAATCCAGAAATGTGTCATTTTAAGAGAAGATACTTCGAATACAGTATGGACCAAATTAGTTCCGTTCTATTATGCGGAACTAATTTTAAAAGTTAAAACCAGACACTTATTCTGTATTAAGTAAAGAGGCAAATATTACAAGACAATATAAATAAAATTTAAATGTATTAGTAAAATAAGTATTAGTTGTTTTTGTTTTTATGGTGAGTACGCTATAAAAATTAAACGATCAACAGCACCAAAAATAAGATCCTAGAAGGTTATAAAATACTCATGAAGGCAATGTGAAAAACTTAACCAATACTATGGGAGGAAAATTTAGAAAAGTCTACTTTATCCGAGTCCATATGTGTAAAATTTCCAGAAAATTGTATTAAATTATACTTGATTCATTAATTTAATTTTTAGTTGTATATCATCTACAGTGTTCTTATAAAAAGGATTTAATATCGTCGATTTGTGCATTATTATCGGCCTCAATAAAAAATATTAAAAAACTTTGTTATAAAATAATCTTCAAATATTTTTAAAAATTTATTAGCTATTACTCGATTTTTATTTACCTAAAATCTAAAAAAAAAAAAAAAAAATCCCATTGAAATTGGAATCACGAAAACCTCTTTTTTATTTGAATTTCAAAATGGCGTAAATGTAGTTTTCTGCTCAAACATGCTCCAAGGTTATTAAAGAAAAAACTTAAAATTTATGTTTATCTTTTAATTAAAGCCACCTTAAGAAATTTTTAAATTTTTTTTAGTGAATATCTGTTGATCAAGAAGTAATTAGATGTGGAATTCTGAAGCTTTAGGTATTACAACTTGTTCCGTAGCACTTTTTGAAAGACATGTATTAATTTATAGTATGTATTTAAACACGTATTAAAAATATTACAGCATTATTTAATTTATAGATTATGTCAGCTTCATGGACAGGAACATGTTAGCATCATTTTAAAATATATAAACACATATAAATAGCAAAAGAGGATTTAAATGCTACATTTATGCACTTTAAAGTTCTAATTTTTTATTCTTTAGAGAAAGGGATGTTGTGGTACTTAATAAATTTATGAAATATTTGAAATTCAATAAATTTTTCAATACCTACAAAAAATTTTGAGTCAAATTAATAAAAGGTTTTAAAACTATTGAATTAGGCAATCGTTTTAAAGTAAAAATTATAAAAATTGGGCTTTATACGGACAAAAAAATAAAATAATCATGTGGGGCAAAAATATTCGATTCGTAATGATTTTGTTTTTAGCATTCCACTGATGAGCGAAAATTGCTTCGACCTTCCCTGTCATTGCAATAAATTTTGTGTAATGATAAAGTGCAGTAACAAGCCATTTTTAACAGGATTTCCCTTAACTTATAAGAAGGTGATAGTTTCACCTCCATTAAGAGTTATAACTTAATAAGCAATTACTCTTCTTCAAGTCAAGCAACTAATAATACTCTTCACTATAACCGCAGCAATAAAAATAAGAATTCTCTCTCTTTCAGATCTCTTAAATTTCCCTAGAAAAAGATCGGAGGACGAGAAAGCTCCGGTGCAAACAAAAACGGTAGAAAGGGGCTGGATTCAAACGCTTCAACTTATTATTAGGTTATTAAACGTAGTATTAATGCAAGCTTTTAGAAGTAAAGTAGTAAAACCCCGAGAATAATTACAAAATCCGATAAACATAGGTTTTGTTGGGGAAGAAATATTGTCTAAGGTTTTGGGGAGTAAGAAAATTAAATCTCACGTGACTGTAAATGTTTTGAGTGAATATATCTTTGTTTTTACTTAATGTCTTCATTATTCTAGTGACTTAACTGGGGCGTTTTTTACTTAATTGACTGCTTTTTTAATTCTAAGAAAGCTTTAAGAATTTATTTTTATCGACATTTTGTGAATATATGACGCTCCTTTTTTTTAGAGTTATTTTTCAAAAACTATTAATAGAGTAATTATTTTGGGAGAAGCCATAAGAGCGACTTTAAAGCTACTGTTTTCTAATTTTTAGAGAAAGGGTTGATTTGTTATTTAATGGATTTATTGCTTTTGTACTGAAAACTATCAAAGGACTTTATAGTGTTAAGAATTTTTAAACACAGATAGCTTTGTTATGATTAAAAAACCTAAAGGAAAGGTTTAAGTCTGTCTATATATATATATATATATATATATATATATATATATATATATATATATATAAGCTATTAAAAATTTCCATGCCCTCTAACAGTATGAAATATGGGTTAAAAGAATTTAGGATTTTCCGTTGTAATTTCTGAATAAATCATTGCTCGAATATTATTTTTAAAACTTAAAATTTAAAAAATTAGCTTTATAATGGCATCAAATTAATTATAACCCAGTTTCTTTCAAATTTCTGATCCATTTTCCAGAGATAGTTTAAGTAAAACTACCTTCAATTTCGCTCTCTTGATTTCATCGTATAAAAGATATGCAAAGAGGAAATACTGTAATCATCAAAGAATTCGAACTCGAGTTTTTGACGAATATTCACGTTACAAATGTCAATGAGTCTAAAACATACTTTTGGAATTAATGTGTTTGTACATGGACATTATAATTTAAAAACATTTGAGTTAGACAGATGAAATATGGTATATGATTTCCTAACTAAATCTATAGAATTATATCAAATTTTGAACGGAGTGAATTCAAAGGAAGTCTTTATATGAGTTAACACATAACTGTAAAATGAAAAGAACTAGATGCATAAAATTTGGTACACAGATTTAAATACAGATTCATGCGAAATTTAGAACCAAATCCATTTAGGATTTGGTCGCCTGTTTTTCTGACTCCCCCATGAGTGTATAATTGTACCAATATATAAAATTTTTCATGTGATTTTTGATTACAATTGTAGTTCTATGTTAGTTTTTGAGTTTTATCGGTCGAAATAAAGAAATCCAATTCAGTTTTTTTTCTTTCCTTCTGTTTTCTTGTATTTTTATATTAACTGCATTTCAGTTGTAAATCGCACCAAATCGAAGAACGCATTTAATAGGCTTTATCTTAAACAAATCGAAGATCGAGACCGAGAAGATCGAAAGATCGAACAGACCGAGAAGATTGAATTGTGACTTTAACATTTTTGATTGGTTTTTTGTTCTAATAATCTGATACCTTGATAGCATAAAAACAATTACATTTTATAATTTCAAAAATGATAATTTAATGCGCCCAATCATAGAAGTTTACTAATCCAAACACCTTTATTCCTTTAAATGTCCAATTCTATAACTCCTGATGCCAATATGCTTCCACTTTTTATCAAAACATCTCATAATCATTTCTTTTCTTAGTCTACCCTCGAAATTTTCGCAACTGGTGATTAGCCAATTTGGTCCCATTTACAGGTTCACTGCATGTAGGAGTTCTAGAACATTTGATATTTCCCGTCGCGTTCGCGGATCCTTTTATTCGCTTTGTTCCCTGCTCACGAATTTTAGGAATCTTGTTCTATAAATGGATGGACCGCCTCTCTTCGAGCACACATATTCTAGAAGAAAGCGCAATTTAAAAGGCAGCATTATACGACTGGAGTCCACTCTATCCAGCAATACAGCCGAACGTTCACCTCAGATTTAATTACGCCATAAATGAGGTAAATGCGAGTCATAAATTGGCACTCGAAGAGGAACCTGTACTAGGGGATAGGTGGGCGAGACGAATTTCAGTCAGAATTGGAACAATTGGCATGCACTTGAAAAGGAAGGCTCATTAGACAAATGGTCGACTAAGCACTTAAATGAATAGCTGCACAGAGAACATAACACTTCGAATCGATAATAAACTAGGAAAAATGTGTGAAAGAAGAATATATGTTATAAATCTAGTGTTAAAGTTTGTGAATGGAGTAGGGGCCACTCTTCCAATGATATTTTATGAAAGGACCGTTTTCTTTAATGCCGATTTTCATAAAATTTACTATAGATTTTAAGAGATTTAATTCATCAGACTTTTCGGGGTTTTATATATATATATTTTTTTGCAACAGACCACAGTCAATTTGCAAAGGAAAGATTTGGTGAAGTAATCAAAAGCGTATGAAGTAACTCCACAAAATCAAATTACTCATTTATAGAAAAAAAAGTATGAAATACATAATACCATGTATTACCAGAAAATTTTAAAAATTGAAATGCAATACACCTGTTTGAAAAAAGACTAGCATAAATGTATTGGATTAAAATATGATAAGCAGCACCACTTCAGCGTGACAATTAAATATAATTGAATGCCAAAAATCCAACAAAAACAGAAAACAAAATTTTATACAATCAACTCTCGTACACCACAGTAGCGTTCTGATAAAAACATTAATACATACATTACAACACAAAATTTCTTACTCGTCTTAAAAAATGCTTAATAAGGACACGATTTCCATATATGACGGTTGGTCAAGAGCCATATATGTATAGCAAGCTCAGATATATCGCCCAAAATTACAATTATGAGTTTTGTAAAGTATTTTAATTATTTCTCTTGCGATATTCGTCATGTAAATGAAAAGATATGAATTCTCACCTTCTTTCTAAAAGACTAGACCGATTGAAATATGTCTTTGTTTTTAAAACTTTTAAAAACGTTACATTTATAAATTATTCCATCTTAGATGAAACGTTGTTTGTAGATGAACAATTTATTTTAATTTCCTTTTCTTCCATTTTCAATGTTTTATATCCTTTTCTTTTCTTCCATTTTTATATAATGAAATGTTTTAAAATAATTATTTTCCCTCTAATAATAATAATAAGTAGAAAAACCTACAAGCAATATGTCAGTGAAGAATGCAAGCAATATGGTATACAATTTTTCTCGTTGTAGAAATATAATTATACATTTATCTTTTTAAGGATATTACAAATAGAATTATGATTTGTAGCTGATATCGTTTTCAAATATGATGTTTTTCAATGGTACTAGAAAATAACTTACAGCAATTGGAACTTTAAGAAGCAAATTAATGATTAAGTGTCTACCAAAAGTGGATCATAAAATAAAGAATAAAAAGCTCATAATTAAAATAAATTTAAAAAAAGAATTTCAAAACCTGTCAAAGGACTAGCCATGCAAAAAAAAATCTTTCATAGGCTTGTGTACTAGAAGTAAAATTTTAATATGTACAAAACATACAAAAAGCTAAAAACAGCCAAAGAAAAAAAAAGTCAACAAAAAATAACGAAGCAGTTATAAAAAGAAAGTGAAGAAGGTCTAAATGGTTCAAGCAGAAAGACCTACGTAATATTCTCCTGTAACAGTATCACTGAAGCATAGTAAATAATATAATTTACCAAATATAAGCAGTTTAGGCATTGAAAACAGAAATATAAAAATAGAATACAAATTAATGGTATAGATAGAAAAAATGAATCAAAATACTTTTAGCAAATTTCAGACATTTAAGTACCATCAAGAATCTTGGTGGATGTTAAATTTTGATTACTCAGTTGGATACAAAATTAGGCACACCCGTCTACTATTTTTTTAAAGTCGATAACGTAAAAATTCTGTTTAGGTGGAGTCTATCCAAACCATTGAATCGAACACTCCTCTTCAAACTACACAGCTTTTAAAAATGTGAACGCATCAAACTGGATTAGTTAAAAATAAAATCGTCTCCATTATCCGCTTAGTATTCGATTGACAGGCATCAGCTTAAAAATGTTACAGTTATTTACTTATATAGTAATGACCTTTACTTATATAATATTTATAAAGGTAATTCCAATAATGATAGTAATTTTTTGAATGCTAAGGAATTTTATAGAGTGAACACCTGACTTTCATTTTAATTTATTTCATATTCAAAATTTAAAAAATGGTTAGCGTCTCATCACCCTACGCTTGTTGGGAAAGTAGGAAATTTATTTCAGGACGATATTTGCAAAAAATAAATGAGAATTAAGGTAAACTCAGATAATGATTATTTAAATTTAGATTAAGTATTACAATTTGAACAAAGTTTACATTAAATAATTATCAAATCATGTGACCTTTATATTAAAACTACAAAAGATTTTAGAAAAACGGTGTTTAGATTAGATGGCTACCTTGGGTCACAAGACTGAGAGGAAGATGCAAGCAGTTGGATTTTAAAATTATTTTTCTAATTGCCAAATGATTATATATGTAAAAATACAACATCTGTGAAATGTTGTATTGATAATTATATAGAATGTTGTATCATCCAAAATATGAGAATAATATTAATCACAATTTATGAAGTATAATGGAGGGTATACCCATACACTTTATTACATTCACATAGAATATTCATAAATATTCATTATTTGCTCCAATAATGGTGCATACCAATACGTTTAATACAATATGGATATACCAATATGGATGTATAATAATATTGTATACCAATAATATTAATCTCAATTTATCAAGTATAATGGATCAGATCTCTACACATTTTATTACATTCACATAGAATATTTATAAATACTTAATATTTGCTTTAATTATATTGCGTTCTAATATCGATATCACGCAGATTCATGTCATAATATATAAACAATAACAAATTTTTTATTCGCAAATTTAGAAACTTATAAAAAACATCGTCTAAAATAAATCCTTAACATATTTAAAATATTTTGAAATATTAACGAATTTATTGGTTCATTAAAATAAAGATATTTTAATGCGCACTGCCTTGGGGCTGCAAAATTTCAAAATCGTCACTGAATATAAGCTACATAATATTTTTGTTTTGTCTTATTATACCTAAAATAATACAATTAATAGTGGGTTTTTACGATTATTAATGAATATTTTGAGGTTGAATTGGATAGATTTCATGAGAAATTAGCCTGCATAAAATATTAATTCAAATATCCTTCGTATTTTGAATACTATTTTATTTTTAAAATTTGAAAATCAATCAAAGTTCATTACAGGTGTTAAGGGTTTTCCCAAAGTTCGTTCATGTTCCTTACAAAGTAATAATAAAGCATGTTTTCTCTGATATCTTTATAATGACCTTATAATAACCTTAAAAGTCTCATTTTAAAATTTTAACTTTTACGCTGAATAAAATATTATTTAAATAAATGTTGCCGAGTAAGATCAAAAGAAGAAAAATACCGAACAATAACTATTGTGACTATCAATCACTTATTCATCCCTAATTCTTTTTTTTTCTTCTCAAAAGCTTTGATGATATTTTGATTTTAAAAGAATAGATATAGTTCCAAATATTTGAAATATTATGGTAACAATGCTATTATTATTATACGTTTGTAGTAGGACGTTTGAGCAATAAGACTATTATTTTTTTTTAAAAAAAACCAAGAATGTTTATAATTTAATTTAACGACGAGACTTTGATAAAAAAATTTATCTAAAATGCTTTTTTTTTTTCGAATAGGATTTTATGAATTCCGTGTAAAAATAACAATACACTTCTTTTGCAATTTATCGATTGTTTGAAGACAAATAATTCAAAATATTTCCTTAGTCATCGCAAATTTTATATAAATAGCGAACAGTTCAAAACAATCATATCATTTTGCTACACAAATAACTCTTTTGTTTTTCTAAATTATACTATAAAGGGAATCAAAGCACTATCTGCTTACTTTGCACATAATGAAGCTACGAACTAAATAATAGCATGATATTAAATATGAATTTAAATTTTTTTTTCATATATAATTATTTTAAAGCGTAAATTTTATTTAAATAATGTATCAAATATGATAAGAAGAAATAAAAACATTTTGAATCGGTTGTTTTGAGTAAATGTGTTTGATTCTCATTCTTAAAATATGTGATTTTTGACGTGTTTTTTCTCTCGTTTGCTTATCATACTTAAGAATCATTTGCACAATTGAAATGTGGATAAAAGAAATGCCTTTGAAATGAAATTCACCAGATGGTATTAAACCTGTATTATGTTAAAATGTGGATGGAAGAAATCGCTTTGGAACAAAAATCATCAAATAATATTATAGCTGTATAATGTTGAAATTTGGATGGAAGAGATGGCTTTGGAACGAAATTCTGCAGCTTGTATTATAGCTGTATAATGTTGAAATTTGGATGGAAGAAATGACTTTGGAACGAAATTCACCAGCTGGTCAGTGATAATATTAGTTGAATTTAATTGCAATCAAATTTCTTAGGAATTTTTAAATCTTCTCTGAAATCTCTTTTCCATCAAGAAATTATCACTGAACGTTCAGTTATATTAAACTTTATTTCTAAAACAACGAATAACAGTTTAATTTTCAAGAGAAATATTCTACAATAAATATAATTCCCATTTAAAAGAATATGAAAATATAACAATTATTTGATTGAAATTAAATATCAAAAAAATTTCTCGACGAAAATAGCTATATCCATGGATAGCTTAGCCGCTAGCTATATTAAAGTCTATGCATTTAGTTTCATAGTTATGCAGTTTTTTTTTCAATCATTTCAAAATGCGATATACGATATCATTCAGCAAATGCCTTCTTCGTCAATCAGGCGATGCTCCATTTAGACATTATTCAGCATTAGTATATTATCTGATTTTCGTTAAGCCATCATGAAATATTTGAAAAAAAGTCACAAATATTAAAAGTTTCTACAAGATCGTCCAACTTTTAAGAAAATACCAATATCATATTTCTTGATGATTTAACCGTTTACGTAAATACTGCTGAACAAAACGGCAAAATTGAAATTTTGTAATATCATTTTTAAAAAAACACGAACAATATATTATTAAAAGAATTTGCCATCTGCTTATACACATTCCCAAATTAGTCGTCTGGTTCACCAGATATATTGGTTATGCTTGATTTCATTTAAAATATTTATACATGACTATATGCGTCAAACTTTCAGATATTGAAATCATGCTATTTTGTCTTACATATTTTTATTTCGATGCATACATGAATCTTTCTTATGTAGTACAGTTCCAGAACATCGTAGCGCTATATAAAATGTAAATTATGCTTTATCCGGCTCCTAAATTTTGAGGAATTGTGGTCAATTTTTTTATTCGTCTTGGAAATTATACATTTGTATGAAACAAAATTCTTCATCTTTAGTTTTCAGAATGGAAGAACGTCATGCCATTAAATATTTAATAAAACAATAAAAAAGGCTTGAATTTTGTCCCAATAATTCAATCGATTGTTGGAAATATAAAAAAAGTACAAATTGCCAAATTTAGGAAAGATTTATTAGGTTGTTCGGAAAGTAATTTCGTTTTTTCTGACAAAGGATTTAATTACATTTTTCGCACCCAATTTCATACTTAAACCGCAAAATCATTTTATGTTTTAAGAGCTGATATAGCAAGGCTTGAGTGTGAAAAAGTGCAGCTGATTCTTCGCAGTAGTTTTTGGATGGTGCCCTTTTAAATATGAAGAGCAATAAACAGCATTTTCGTCATTTTTTTCTTTTTTGCTATAAAAGGTAAAAATGCTGTTCAAGCCAGAAATAAATTAGCCAATATGTGTGGAGAAGATGTGTTAACAGTACATCAGTACCAGAACTGATTTGCAAAATTTTTCCTTCAAATGAGGAGGCCAAAAACCACCTCGATCAGTTTTTTTTACAGCAAAGACCAAAACTTTTATGAGCGTGTAATCATGTTACTACCAAAA